>VXBO01010329.1:497371-535009 GCA_013400135.1 Rhinoptilus africanus | reverse complement strand
AGCGTGGCCAGCAGGAGTAGGGAAGTGATGGTGCCTCCATACTCGGCACTGGTGAGGCCTCACCTCCAGTGCTGTGTTCAGTTCTGGGCCTCTCTGTACCAGGGGGACATTGCAGTGCTGGAGCGTGTCCAGAGCAGAGCTGCCCAGCTGGGGAGGGGTCTGGAGACCAAGTCATTTGAGGAGAGGGTGAGGGGACTGGGCATGTTTAGTTTGGAGAAGAGGAGGCTGAGGGGAGACCTCATCACCCTCTACAACTACCTGAAAGGAGGCTGTAGGGAGGTGGGGGTTGGCCTCTTCTCCCAAGTGAACAATGACAGGACCAGAGGAAACGGTCTGCAGTTGCGGCCAGGGAGGTTTAGATTAGATATTAGGAAGAATTTCTTTACTGAAAGAGTGGTCAGGCACTGGAACAGCCTGCCCAGGGAGGTGGTTGAGTCCCCATCCCTAGAGGTATTTGAGAAACGTGTTGATTTGGCACTTCAGGGCATGCTCCAGTGGCAGAGATCGTAGGGTATTTGGTGGGTTTTAGTTATGGTTTTTTTTTTCTTTTGTGGGTGTATGGTTGGACTCGATCTCAAAGGTCCTTTCCAACCATGAAGATTCTATGATTCTATGAAATATCCTGCAATACAAAAAGGGGATTTGTAACTCTGATGGCTTGTGCTGTCGATAACTGCTAATGTGGTTATTGCTGATAGTGCAAACGCTATTTTTTTCTTTGCCTGTTTAACTCTCTTCATACCAATTAGGCCTAATAGTGAGGAAACAATTCTGTAGTTTGGACATTTCAAAGCATTCAAAGGGAGACAATGCCTTTACCTTAATTTTTTTTTTAACTTTGTTTTTTTTAAAGGCAAAGCTACATCTTCTTCCAATCCTGGTAGCCCAGCACCAGATTGGTACAAAGATTTTGTCACTGATGCAGATGCTGAAGTGTTGGAACATTCTGGGAAAATGGTGCTTCTTTTTGAAATTCTTCGAATGGCAGAGGAGCTTGGAGACAAAGTGTAAGTCGGTTCCAGAAGTACTTTTGATGACCTTATTTTATTCTGACAGTGTTCTTTATTCAGTCTTCATAATGCAATATCTCAGTTTTCTGAAGCAAATGTGTATGTTACATTCATTTTTATCAGTGAGTTTACCCATACGTGCATGTACTCCACCAGAATCTTTCTCCGTGTCTGGAAAGACTGTTTGTTTCAAAGGTAGTATCAGAGCGAGGAGAGAAGAAAAATAAAGCAATAGAATAGTTAAAATACCCTCAGAGGTGAATTTTGTGTTTCCCTGTTTCTGTTTTCAGCCTGGTGTTTAGCCAGTCCCTAATATCTCTGGATTTGATAGAAGATTTTTTGGAGCTGGCCAACAGGGAGAAAACTGACAAGCCTCCTATTTATAAAGGTGAGTGCCACCTTGAACAATTGCAAAGCTGATAACTCTTCTACAAGTCTGTATTCAGTCCAAAGGGAATGGATGTGAAATAATTGTTTTCATTACAAGTATTGTATGCTCTGTACTATTGCTGAAGTTGGCAGGATTATTGTTCTCCTCTGCAGGTGGTCTCTGCTGTCCCGTTATGCACTCTTGCTTCTGATTTCATTCTGTATCATCCATGCTTAATATAGCCTAAGCAGATTAAATGTTCATCATCTGAAAGGAGAAGAGGCATTTTGCTAAATTCTGTACAAAAGTGATGTTATATCCTGATGTGTGGCAAATTCCGCTCCTTCCTACTGTGAGAGAGAGAATGAACGAAAATTAGACTACTTTAAAACAGTGTGTAGAACACGCAAAATGTGAATTTAGGTTTTATATGTACTTTGTAGATTGTTTTATATATTTCTTAAGGGAACATAGTATTAAATTAATTACTATCCTAGTGATGCTCAAATGGTGAGGAGTTGCTCACTAGCCAGACATGTCCTCTGCGTATGATGTTTCTTCTGTTTGCTCTGTGAGTTCCTCCCAGAGCTCATGATGATGCAGTTCATCTTCATGTGAAGTTTCAGTTCCCAGTACATGTTGATTGAAGAATTCCTTTGAATCTGCCATTCCTTTCAAATATCTCATTTCTAAGTGTTAACAAACAGTTGTGTAAGAGAAATGTGGCTTGGTGTTACCAACACTGTAGTTAGATGAAGATCTCCAGTATCTGTGTGTCCAGATTTACTGTTTCTGGCTGTTGCTTCCTCAGCTTCTTTACATTTGTCGTCTTCAGATGTTACGAGCTGTCTGTATTTTATGGAGTTTGTGCCTTTAGTCAGAGAAAATGTTTTAAGGGATGGAGTTTTTTTCATTTGTGGTGGTTCTTTTGGTAAGCAATTAGACGATGGATCATAGCAAGATTCACCAGATAGAGACCTTCCTGACATAACTCCACAATTTTGTAATTGATTGTATTGACCCGTGCCGTCTCCTAAAAATGCTGTTTTCTCTATAATCAGTGGCACAGTGGGGCTCATTTTGTATACATATACCTTGATGGCCAAAGGAAAAAAAAGGTTACTTGTGAATTGGTGAGAGAAGAAAATCTTCCGTCCACTGTAATTATCTTTTTTCCCCATTTGGCAAGAAGTAGCCGTAACTCAAACTCAAATTAACTCAAGCTCGAAAATAATATATTTTATATTCCATATTTATTCTTTTACTAGACAGTTGTGTATATCTAGTATTACCAGTCTCTTACACAGTCAGCATTTTAATAATTTGACTATTACATTTATAGGTGAAGGAAAATGGTTTAGAAACATTGATTACTATCGCTTAGATGGTTCAACTACAGCTCAGTCAAGAAAGAAATGGGCTGAAGAATTTAATGATGAAACTAATGTGAGGTGAGATCTCTTCTGATATATAAGCATATATATGCTTTCCCCCTTCTGTTTCTTTTGTTTCTTGTTTCTTCATTACTTGTATTAGCTTAATGACCGCTTCAGGCTAGGCAAATAAATATCAGAATGTTGTCAGGTGCAGAACTTGCACAGAAAGTGTGCAACAACAATAGGTTTCTGATTTCTTGAGATTGCTTCCGTTTGTACTGATGAATACTTGCTCAGTGTTTTCTTGCTGTTTTCATTCTTGTTTAGGTTGTAAGCTATTTGAATCAGAGACAGTCTTTTATTACAATTACCTAAAAGGATGTAAGGACCTAGGAAGGTCAGAGCTCTGTGGGGTCTGGCCAGGAATCAGCAGTCACTTGGCTGGTAGAAACATACAGCTCTCGGCCATCTCCAGAATGGTCTCCCAGCCATCTATGGCTCATACAAGTTGGGATTTGCAAGTCTTACTTAGATAGGCAGATAGATAGAGACTTGAACGAGTTCAATGAAGTCAAGGAGCTTCACCTTCTTAGGTTTGTTTAAAAAATAAAATATGTAGTTATGTTGCAGTCTTTTACAATGTACAGGAAAAAGATGTTAAATGGAACTAAGTAAGCTAATTCAGTGTTCATACTTTTAGATAGTTTATTCTATCGGGTATCTGTCAAGAGCTCATTTTGAGTTGAACCTGAGTAAGATGTTATTCAAAGAAGCAGATACATCAAAGAGACAGTGTCATTCTAAGAGTCATCCTGAAAGTTTGCTAGCCAGGAAACAATTTCAATAGCATGGGATATGCCTGTTTAAAATTATGGTTTAATTTGGTATAACTAATTTTATTAGAGTTTTATTAGTGAAAATGCAAATCCAAAAATTTTTTCTTGCCCACCAGTTTTTGTTAACAGTTGGTTTGCAAAAGGCCCTGATCTGCATTTCTGGGAGTGTATGTTTTGCTAGTGTTGTCCTTGTAAAATCTGCATCTGTTTTAGGCTTAATACAGTATTTTAATTAAGTTTTTCAGTTATTTCAGTGTATGAACAGCTCCATAGTAACACAGCAACATGGAAACAATAGCTGTTTTCCAAAATACTAAAATTTTGCAACTTTTCTATGTTCCAGAGGCCGCTTGTTTATTATATCCACTAAAGCAGGTTCCCTCGGAATTAATCTCGTGGCTGCTAATAGAGTAATCATCTTTGATGCTTCCTGGAACCCATCATATGACATCCAGAGTATTTTCAGGGTTTACCGCTTTGGGCAAAACAAACCTGTGTTTGTGTACAGGTTTTTGGCTCAGGTACGTTTCTGTCTGATGTGTTTATGATATTCTGGTCCTGCAATCAAATGTGTAAACTGTAACTGTTTGGGCGTGTGTTGAAGTCTGTAGTGGTCCACACTCATCTGGTCATCTTCTGGCCCTAATCTGATAGCAGGATTTGGCGACTGAAAAACCTCTTAAAGGAAAGATCAGTGCTTTCCTGTTAAGCCCACCTTGTCTGACACTGTGTAACACAAATTCTGGAATTCCAGCAGTGATTCACACATCCAGGCTCAGGATAGTGCTCTCAGCTTTTTTGAATTTGCACAGCACTAAAAATTCTTAATTTAATAGACTGCGTAGAGGATGGTGGTTNCAGGAAACAATTTCAATAGCATGGGATATGCCTGTTTAAAATTATGGTTTAATTTGGTATAACTAATTTTATTAGAGTTTTATTAGTGAAAATGCAAATCCAAAAATTTTTTCTTGCCCACCAGTTTTTGTTAACAGTTGGTTTGCAAAAGGCCCTGATCTGCATTTCTGGGAGTGTATGTTTTGCTAGTGTTGTCCTTGTAAAATCTGCATCTGTTTTAGGCTTAATACAGTATTTTAATTAAGTTTTTCAGTTATTTCAGTGTATGAACAGCTCCATAGTAACACAGCAACATGGAAACAATAGCTGTTTTCCAAAATACTAAAATTTTGCAACTTTTCTATGTTCCAGAGGCCGCTTGTTTATTATATCCACTAAAGCAGGTTCCCTCGGAATTAATCTCGTGGCTGCTAATAGAGTAATCATCTTTGATGCTTCCTGGAACCCATCGTATGACATCCAGAGTATTTTCAGGGTTTACCGCTTTGGGCAAAACAAACCTGTGTTTGTGTACAGGTTTTTGGCTCAGGTACGTTTCTGTCTGATGTGTTTATGATATTCTGGTCCCGCAATCAAATGTGTAAACTGTAACTGTTTGGGCGTGTGTTGAAGTCTGTAGTGGTCCACACTCATCTGGTCATCTTCTGGCCCTAATCTGATAGCAGGATTTGGCGACTGAAAAACCTCTTGGAGGAAAGATAGTAAAATAAACAACTGCAATGCTTTCCTGTTAAGCCCACCTTTTCTGACACTTTGTGTAACACAAATTCTGGAATTCCAGCAGTGATTCACACATCCAGGCTCAGGATAGTGCTCTCAGCTTTTTTGAATTTGCACAGCACTAAAAATTCTTAATTTAATAGACTGCGTAGAGGATGGTGGTTGTTAGGCAATAGGCTTGCTCAGCGTAGCTGTCTTCTACAGACCCCTGGTCTGTGGGCCCCTGACAGTCCAACTGAAATGAGAACACAGGGAGATGAAGAATTCTTTATAAAAAAGCATCCAGTCGTGCTTTGAAACTTGTATCACACCCTGCAGATATTAAAGATGTGTAATACTTTGGATGGTCACTGATCTGTGCTTTTTTACAGCTGTATAATGCCATTATTTCTGTTAGGAAGTATCTTGCTTCATCTTCTTGTTCTTCAGGTGTTACAGAGTAGATGGAAAACCTTTTCCCAGTAACAGTACTTAACTCCTGGTCAAGTCACTATTTACTTGCCAACTTAAATTACTTCCTGTAACACGTCACTGTCAGACATGGGGTTTTTCTTCAGCCTTCAGTCTATTTTTGTAGTTTTCTGTGTGCACTTTTGAACTGTTGATATTCTTTTTAAATTATAATGTTCAGAACAGACTGTGCCGTTCTCATACTCCTCAGAGTCATCATCTTTTTTTAAAAAGAAAAAATAAAATTTTTCCTCTTTCTAATTTTTTCATACACAGCTGTGATGAATTAGGCTTCGCTGCTTCCCTTTCCCTCTGCTCTCCACCCCAGTGATATGGTATCTGTTTTCCCTTTTTACAGGCTGCTCAAAGCAGCGTAAGGTACATGCTGTGGAAATTGCCTTTTTTTCCCCCATAAGCCTACTTTGGGGAATTGAAACAAAAATGGATCTCTTCAAAACACTACTGAAAACACGTATTTCTTACTCTGGTCAATAGCTAGATGACATCTGTCACCTACACAATTTATATCACTTTATGTTCGCTTCCAGGAGGGGGGTTCTTTTGGGGTTTTTTTGGTTGGTTTTTTTTTCTCCTTGGGAAACAAAATGCTTTCAGGTAATTTTTTAGATACAGGGTCAAAGAACCAAGGAAGATAGAGCACTGTTACGTTGTTATTCCAGCTCTTTTGTCACTATTTTCACGATATGGCTTTTTTCATGATATGACAGGAAGGTCCAGTATTTGTATGAAAGTGAGTGCCTTCATTTTTTTAGGGAACGATGGAAGATAAGATCTATGATCGTCAGGTAACAAAGCAGTCATTGTCTTTCCGGGTTGTCGACCAACAGCAAGTTGAACGTCATTTTACTATGAATGAACTTACCGAGCTGTACACTTTTGAGCCGGATTTGTTGGATGATCCTAATTCAGAAAAGAAGAAGAAGAGAGATACACCAATGCTGCCAAAAGTAAGTTGATGCACATCGCTAGGAATTATATGCTATAAAAATATTTTACATCTGTTTAAGGACATTGGGTATTTGATCTTGGAAGAAGGAGTGCTGTGTTTTCACTTTAGAGCAGTATTTTTCACTTTGAATGGAGGTGAATAGCCGGTAAAACAATAAAATGGGTAATTAATATAATGGCTAGTATAATGAGATAGATAATGAGTTTCCCTTCAGTGTATTTGACAGTATAAGAAAAAGATCTTCAGTTAAAAGACAAAAATTTTAAATCAGAGCAAATAAAAATACCTTTTTATACACCTTGGGTGAATAGAAGTTTTACCGCGGGAAACTGTGGAAGCCAAGATTCAAATTAACATCTAAGTGGGTGCTGGTGATACCTAGCACTACCTCAATTTGTGATAACAAATCTGTGAGGTGATACTGTACTTCAGGGTCTGGTTTTTATCTACCTAGGTAAGAGAGTCAAATTAACCCATGCTTTCCTTTGCCAGGCCTTTTTGGTTTTTAGTACCTTGTTTAACTCTTCTTGTAGGGGACCACTAGTAGAGATATGGTAGAGATAGGGAAAAAGTTGCGCTTACTGTTTAAGCGAGGAAAATTGTACAGGCTGACATTTTGTATCCTATTTTTAGTGTTGCCAGTACTAGCAGACACCAGTGACGTTGTTGTAGACAAATCATTTACGCTGTTTACACAAGTTAGTGAGAATGCTGATATTCTGTCCTTTGAGATAATATGAAGTAGTGATGTCAGACCTTTTTCCAAGTTGGTGCTAAATGAACTTTTAAAATCACGCTGGTTTGTTTTCACTGAGGCCTGCCTGAAACTATTTGTAACAGATGTGGCATGCGTAGTATTGGTTCATTGTCACTGCTCTACCTAGTAGTGGTTCACTATCCTGTCATACTTAGGGAACTGAAAAAATTTACTAACTGAGTTTAAAAATGAAAACTACAGCTTTTACAATCAGGCAAGAGTAAACTTCAGGGGAAAGAGTAACTGGCTCAGTTACTTTACTCTTTTTTTCCAAGTCAGTTTGTATTTAAGATTAGGCAAAGTTTTTGTACTTTGTCTAATTTATATTCTTTGTGTATGTGGTCTACTAAAGACTAATTAATCATTAAGGTGTTGTGCAATTATCTTTGCTTCTTACCAGGTGAATATCTAGTGAACAGTAACACGTAAATGTGTGGCCCATGGTTAGTTAACTGGTTAAATTCCTGAGTTGCTGCTGTGTTTAGGTGTGGGGAAGGAGGTTTTGCAGTTTGTAAATCTATTAACTTTCCAGGGAAAATGGTATGTTTTCCATTCTAGACTATCTGCAGATCACTATAATATAATAAATTGTGGTCAGGCATCACATTGGCATTCTTAATAGTTAAGCCACTCTCTGAAACAGTCTATCAGACCACCTACAGTGTCAGTGCAGCTGCCGGGGGGATTTAGGAAGTGTTAGCCCTGTGTTAGTCACTGTTACACATGCATTTTAAAACCCTTGAAAACAAACTTTAATGACTGTATCTAAGCACTTTTTATTACAGTGTTTTTCACTGTAAGCAGTAAATTGTAGATAACTGAAAACTCTACCTTTTTTACTGTGTCGTACATTTTTATTTTGGCAGATTCATTATTTTTAACTCCTAAAACATCTTCCTTTAAGTTGTAATTAATAGTATTTATTTTATCCTTTTTACATTCTTAGTTATTTTATGCCATATACATTTATGCTTCCACAAACTCATAGCTAATGCATCACCATTTGCTGCTGCTGCTACTTATTTTTAAGAAAATAAAAATAGGTTGAAAACCTGTGAAGAAACTGAGTATGTTTACTCAAAGACTTGATCAGTCCAGTGCAGTAATTACATTTTGAAAGTGACTTGTTTTCTTTTACAATAATAAATCAATTAATTAATGAACTATAATGTAAAAGAGAAAGTTTATAAACTCCAAACTTACTTTGTCATTCAGTTAGAAATATTAAGTGCCGTATTCATTTGCTTCCAACCATCAGTGTATGGTTCACGTAAGTTAAGTTGAATACAAGCTTTTAACCAAGTCCCTGGCTGTAAGTAGAGCAAATCTATGTACTGGAATTGTTTTTTGCTTTTTTCATGGTTTTAGTGAATGGTGTTGAATGGAATTTCTTCCTTTTAAAGAAGTGCATCTTAGTACATACCATGTGCAAATTTCGAGTCCCTTTTTTTAATTTATTGGTTGAAAAGGGTATAAACCATCATGTAGATTCGTGTTACTTTAGCAGTTTGTGAATTTGTTGAAAGCAGGGCTTTGCATTCCTGATAGCCTCACCGAATGTGGGAAGGTAGCCATTAACCCCCAAATACTCTTTCCCTGTCTTTGTCCCCCTGAATTAGCCTTGGTAGTGTGGAAGAATCATGATGGACCCTGAGTTCCCTCGGCTCCTGCGGGAGCTGGGAGCTGCAGGTGTGAAGTGTTGTAGGAAGGAGCACGTAACTCCTGGGGTACGCCTTGCGCTGGCGAGCAGAGCAGCGTGCCGCATGTGTGGTATCCTCTGTCCTTGGTATAGTTGTGGTGGCAACTTCTTCAAGGCCATCAAATAAGCCCGTGTGGCGAGTTGCCGTGATTGAGTCCTGGGTAGTTCAGCCAAGGAAATGCCAAGTAAATGGTCATGTTTAGGGCAACTTCTCTGCTGAGCCGGCATCAGCCTGCCTTGCCTGGATGAATGGTGCTTAGCGCCAAGATAGTAAACTGTCACAGAGGAATTTATATTAGAGAACTTAGTTTCATTTGGTACTTAATGTTTACTATTTTGATAATACCACTTATTTTCTTAAATTATTTTTGGCTGCATTTGTCCTCCCTGTGAAGCTCAGCTGGTTGGGATATTTTGTTTCCATTTTGTCCAAAATTGGGTTCTTGCTTTGCACACAAAACCCAGCTAGTCCAGTAGTTGCAGTGACTCCTTCCTTGATTCCTGTGATCTGTTTAATTGAATTGTGGCTCATACCTTATTTATAATATCATAAGTTTAACTTTCACATTTTATTTCCTATTCTGTCTTTTTTTGGTCTATCCAATTTTCTAAAATCCTACATAAACAATCAAAAGCAAGTATCAGCTGTAGCAAGTGTTGCAGTGGATGTTACTCTCTAAAATTGTGTAAGGTTATTCGTTCAGAAAGTTAAACTGTTCCTTATTTCAGTGTCATTTTAGTAGAGATACAGGATTTAGCTTTATAATTCTAAAACTTCTTAACAAATAAATGAATTTAACAACACACTCATAGCATTTTTCTGAAAAAAGTTGATTTAAAAGACTATCGATCTGCTTATGAAAACATTTTATTGTAACGTCAATCAATTACACAGCATTTGGAGATTAAAATTTTCTTTAAGATCATGTTGCATGATGTTCCGAAGCTTTGTTCACGGTAAGTTCAGCACACCCAACCTGATCTCTGCAGCTCTCAGCTGGAAACAAAGGCCACGAAAACTTTACACGTATTACCCTTCCGTCACTGAGCTGGCTGCCCCTTGCTTACAAAGCCTGAGCTGTTCCTTTATAATTACCAGCAAAGCGAAATAGGCATTTAGGCTAAAAGAAGGCTTTAGTTCTGCCTTCTACAGGTTTTGTGTGTAATTGTCTCTCTTTGTCTTCAGGCCTCTCTCACATCTTCAAAGCATAGTCTGTTGAACAGTGATCTCGCTGTGTAATTTTACTGTTCTGCAGACGGTGAGGTAAGGGATTACCTTTGTAATCCTTAGAACCGGTGTGAAATGCACAGTGAAAACATGTAAATATACTAAAAGTGTCCAGTGGAGATGCACTAGGCTATGAAAGAAGAGATTCCTCAGGACAGGGATAGAAAGATGTTTGAAAATACACATTTTAGAACTGAAGCCTTCCAAGCACGCTTTTTAGAGGGAATTCTGAATAGGAATTAGGCGAAATGTTTTCCATCTTTTCTTCAGCTGTCTGAGCACAAATGTGGAAAAACCTGGAAGGATAATAGTTTTTCTACTGCATGTTGGTCGGCGAACTTTGGGACTGCAGTGACACCCCACCATAGGAAGGTTCTTTAGGAATGCTGCCGGGAGTTGTGTATGTCGAGGAGGAGTGATTCAGAGCTGGGCTTTAGGGTTCTTCTTGTAACTCCTAGTTCCCAGTTTTAACACACTTTTGAACTTTCTGAGGTAAGGGAGGAAAAAAAAAGTTTTTAAAATTCTTTTCCTTTTAATGGATTATGAGAATTAATTCTATATTGTTTTAAAAGTCATGAGTAAAGCCATTATATGAGTGAAGAAACAAATACTATTTGATTTTTACAATATGTCCTTGAGAATCTTAGTTATGCAGTAATCCAAGTTTCAAAGACCGGTTTTCTTAGAAAGTGTTGTTGGGGGGAAGATGTTGAACGTTGCTATTTTATATACAAAGTCACACAGCAAATGTTGAGTATGTAGTTTTCCTGGAAGCTTATCAAAGTTTCATGTCAAGTTTTAATTTTCGCAGCGGTTTTCTGCCCTTTGTGGTCTGAACGAGACCTTCGGGTTGCCGAGGAGCCAGCGTGTGCAGTTCTTGGGGGGAAAATGTATCTTGCGCTAGAACCATAACTTCATCGTGCCATTCTCTGCCCTTACCCCTCTGAAACAGCTTATGGGTTTTGAACAATCTAAACGCTTGGTTTTAACAGAATATTTTTGTTACGAATCTTGTTCACATGAATTATTAGATTAGTCTTAACTTCCAGTTCTTGATTTCATTCATCTGTTCTCCCTGCAGAGCTGGAAAGGACTACTTAAAAATTTAGTCCAAAAAAGGTGTAACAGTTGTCTTAAGACTGAGTAATCACTTGGTCAAATTTGCTGTATTTCAGTTTAGAAATAATTACTGTATCTAGGCCATGAGCTTTATGCAAACGTAGTGACTCATTATCTAACAGACAAAAGGCAGAAGCGGGTTTTGTTATTATTTCCGTAGAGTAGCAATTCAAGAAGGAAAGTTGGTGTAAAGTGCGCAAATTCTGTTTCGTGTATTATGATTGCATTTTGGGTGTTCTGTTTTACTTTGCCATGAATTTAACAGTGGGTCTGGAGTCTGTTTTTAAATCAATGTGATTTATGACTGGGCTATTGTTTTGGGGTTTTTTTAAAAGTAGGTTCTCACAGACTCTTAACGCTCAGCTCCCGGAGGATTGTATACTGGGGCAGACTTGGCTGATAGGTAGCTGATGGGAAAAAGTTTTTTCACAACAAATACTGATAGCTGGACTTGGCGATACGTGCGATACTCGTGCCTTACCTTGGCCGGTGCAGTATGTATTTCAGAGGAATGTATGTGAGGTGGGAGCTGGACAAAGACAAAATGCGGGGGTGTTGCGTGTCCCTTAGAGCTGGCACAGTTGCCCCCCTGTTCCTTTCTTATTCTTCCCCAGATCAGTGTGTTCAGTGGATTAGAGGCACACTCACAGTTTTATGTGAAATGAAAACTTGGCTTACTTGAGGTCATATAACGCAGATTGGAAAAGCAGATTAAAATAATAGTTCAGATTCAGTTGGATATAGTATATCATTATTTTATACTACCTCAGGACATAGCCAGGACATGTGTTTTACTGTAGTTCTGTACTAGAGGACAGTTTTGTGAATTTTGGAAGGCTGTTGATCTCAGAATAAGAATTTGCTTATTTAAATTTATTTTTATTTTTAACCGGGGTATTAAATGTTCAACTGGTTGAGGAAAAATTTATTTATGAATTACAACATAACTCACATTCCTTCATGGAAGATTTCCTTTGTAATACATTTATCTCTCCATAGCATTTATGTTCCATCAGGATTTTAAAAAGACAAACCTTTTTTAAAAATTCAAAACTTTTTTATTACCTCTTCGTTTTTTCATTCATTACCAGGATTTCATCTTTAGGCTTATAAACCAACTGATAATCATTGTTCTATCAGCAAGCTAAACAAATAAAAAGGAATGCTTATTCTAATGATCTTTTGTGTCTAAGGTGAATTCATTTTTTTTTAATTGTGAAATTAAACTAAATGGCAGTACGTTCCATATCCCAGTTTTCAAGCTCCATCATTAAAGTTAACGCAAAATAAAGTTTAAACAAAGAAAAGCAAACACACAGTTGGATGTAATTTAAACCACATTTTGAAGACTGTGTTGGCTAAGTGAGTGCGGGTTATATTCCAGTATTGTTTTCAATAGTAGTGTTGCCATGGAAATTAATGCATATGCATGTCCAGGAACCCTCCACACACTGATGTACGGCTATGGTATGCTGAGAGCGCTTTAATCGTGTTAGCTTACCTTTGTGTAATATCTGCTCGACTTCTTCACCCACTTCCTCTAGATGTTTTCGTCATATCCTATTACTGCATCCCTTTCTCTCCCACCACCCCAAAAATACCATTATTTGTTCCTTGTGCCCATTAGTTATGCAGATATTACATTGAATGTTTTGTTGAGGAGCTGGCAAAGAAAGCATTGATTCAGATTTAGGGAGACCAGATTGTAGAAGGATGAAACAAAGACTAGTTTATATCATTGGTTAACATGACAGAGTTTTAAACACAGCCAGAAACAACCAACCTTCTGTAGCTGTTGTGACAAAACCACTGGTCAGGACTTCCACATGCGCATCCCAGTGGTGTTGCAAAAATCTGTTTGCTTGTGGGTACAAGCCATTCTTTCCAATCATTGCTCTATCTAGATTATAAAATGTATAAATATAAATATAAAATGTATAAAATGTAGGACAGGTTTATATTCCCGTCTGTACAAGTGCCGAGCGGAATAAAGGCATGATGTGGAGTGGATCTTTAGGTATTCATAGAACCCTGCTGCAGAAAGCACATTTAGTATGTTCACTGTAATTAATTTCAGGAGTGGTTCAAAAGTTCAATGAGATAATTTTTTGTATTATGAATCTTAGGCTCAATGCTAAAGTATATTGCAGCTTTCTTAATTCGTAAAGCTCATCAGTGATATAAGTGCAGTTAAACACCCCCCCATGTTCAATAATTATCTCCAAAAGGGGACTCCTGCGGTGCCGCATGAGCATTTTTCAATAGTCTTACAGAGCGTGTTTTTCTTCATCTTTTGCAGCATTACTTTTATTTTAACATGAAAAACTGTGGAGACTGGAATGTTGACTCAGTGAGAATGAGGCTTGCAAAACCGTTACTACCTACCTTGAAATACTGCTTTTTACATTCATTTTCTCTATCTGCTTTTATATCACTTTTTAATTGAGATAATGATGTATCATAATGTGGCATCTGTAGTCCAGACAAGGACGTCAGCAACTTAATATTTTAGTTAGCAGCTAGTTTGGTTTTACTTTATCTAGGAAATAGTATGTTGGTAACTTGTCATTTCAAAAAACGTTAATAGGTTTTACGTATAATTTTTTGTATTAGATATCTTAGGCTGAATGATGAGGTATATTGGAGCTTCCTTTTATATATACATAGATAGACAAAAATAAAAATACGGATATATGTATATAAAATGCTAGTATGCCTGTGAACAAAATCTTCGCAGTAGTTTGCCATTATAAATGACATAGTAAATATTTTGGTTAACCTTAAAAGTAATTAAGCATTAGGGATACTGTGGAATACAGAGGTCTAAATTGCAACCTGCTGATCAAATCTGGTTCAGAGCAGTGATTTGTCCTTTCTTAGTGCAGATGGGTGGGGAGCTGTTTACCTTGACATGTATCTTAGCAGTTCTAAGAAAGCAGCCTTTTCTGTTGGATGCTGATGGACAGTTGATGGACCGAAGTGCTACTTAGTGTTTTAAACCCAGTAGAGGTGCTCTTTATATATTACAGATGCAGATTATTGATGGGTCCTCTCAGGTATCCAGCCTAAGCAAAGGAAAAATCATTGAGCACATTCCATTCTTTTTAGGTTCTTAAACTGCATTTAATGTTGTGGAATCTGAGTGCATTCCTGTGGTTCATTAAGTGATTGGACTGTCATCTCTGTAACAAACTGTTAATCCATTACCCTCCCTCTGAGGAAAATTGTACTTCTAAATTATTTTTTAATTTTGTTTTGCTGTGAAGTGCTCTGAGCTGCTATTTGTGAAACTGAGTGAAAGCAGTGAGGAAGGCATGCACCAAGAGTAAACAGTAGAGCTACTGAGTGACTTCTCCTTTTACCGTCTCTTCATTTGAACAGGATACAATTCTAGCAGAACTGCTTCAAATCAATAAAGAGTATATAGTTGGATATCACGAACATGATTCACTCCTGGACCATAAGGAGGAGGAAGAACTCACTGAAGAAGAAAGGAAGGCAGCATGGGCAGAATATGAAGCAGAAAAGAAGGTAAGGATATCTGTATCAGGTTTACATATATGAAAATAACCTTTCCAGGTTTAAGTACCACTTAACTTTTCAGTTTGTGTTGGGGCAATTAATTTTCTTATAGGCCAAGAAATGGATATGTAAAGCAAACTTTGGCATACAGAAAATTGAGATACTGTGTCTTGTTTGCTCTTTTGATGCTTTTCCTTTTTACGCAATAATTTTTTTTTCTATTTAATAATAAAACTCAACTGGTGTCCTGTGTAATACCTCTCTTTTACCATTTGAGGGAAATTTCTAGCTTTGTTAAAGGTATACAGTTGACTTCAGAATTTTTTGCCATGATCCCACAAACATGTAAGCATCTGCCAGAAAGGCCCTAAAAGCATGCACTTTTTTATATTCTTCCTTGTCTCTTATTTATTTGATATTTAAGCAGGTGGTAGAATGAAGAAGATTGTAAATTGGCCACAGGTTTGGGAATTTTTTTTACTGTAAAAGGAATATGATAACTTGGTGCAACTGGAGTCTAATAGCAGAAAATTCCTGGAAAGGCAAGGTTTGATATTCAGATCTGATCAGTAATCTGAAAGTATGAAAAAGTGGATGTATAAATTGCCACTGTCCATCCCAAGTGAACAAATGACAAATGAAATGGAATGGAATATTGGGAGGAGGCTTTGTGAGGGTGAAGAAATAGGAAGATATGATCCAGTAAGCACTGAAATTACCCTATGAGAAATCCATATGGGAGATGAGCTTTAGGTTCCTGCTAATAAATTGTACATTTCACTTCTCCAAAATTTGATTACAGGCAGGTGAAACTCAACATGAAGTAGTGAATCTGCAATATAAGAAAAGCACTTAAACAACCTAAGATTACTAATAAGCTTTGGTCATTTTCTTCTTAGTATACCAAATAATTACAATTAAGCTAAACTCCCATATTACTCAAGGCTAGAACTTAGGTTCCTCTGTGATTAAAACGTCCTTTTGAATGGAGACTTGAAAAGCATCTTCAGCTTACTGAGCTAGGTCAGCCTTCGTGTGCAATCTGTGCTGCTTGTAGCCTTCTCTGAGGGCTGATGTGTCTGCGTGTGCTAGTTCATGGGTTAGTACAGAAGACCATGAATTATCAGTGTTATTAAAATTAAGTGCATTTTTTGTTTTTTAAGGGCTTGACTATGCGTTTCAATATGCCAACTGGGACCAATATGCTTCCCACAAATTTCAACTCTCAAACACCATATATTCCTTTCAATTTGGGTGCTCTCTCAGCAATGAGTAATCAACAGCTGGAGGTAAGTAGCAATCCGAGCACCGTAACGTCTCTGTGTTGCTGTAAGCATGTATTTTTCTGTCACAAATAATGGTTAATGTCATTCTTAAATATCTTGATATTTATATAATTGTATCCTATTTTTAATAATTTTGTATGTGTAGCTATATTGAAGTCTAACTTGTATGCATATAAACCTACACCTGTGTAGTATCTCCGGATTCTGGAAGGTTAACGACATTTTTTGCAGACATTAATTAACACATGTAGCTTTCTATCTCCATCTGTCTTCTGTCCAAGAAGGAATGGGAGAGAGGAAGGCATGCGCAGTTCCGCAGTTGTCCCAGCTCTTGGTTTGCCATCTCAGCTGAAGCAGCTGGGGGCATTTCTTCCTAATAAGATGCCAGGCTGTACATTACAGGAGTTGAAGCACAATTGTCTTATGATACCTGCTTGTGACTGGTCAGGGGTCTGTGCTAAAGAGCCTCTAACAAAGTGTGCAAAGCAGGTGGTCCTGTGTTGAATATACCTGAGGAATAGTACACAATATATGCCAGTATTATGCTTAAATATATAATTTTGCATAATAGATAATAATTTGAACACATAGAATGAATTGAGGCTGCAACATCCTCGAAGTCTGTATCACAGAAAATGTGCCCGAGTAGAAATGCAGTGCTCCTGTGATGATCTGAAAGCTTTTGGGTACAAAAATAGTTTTTTATAAATATTGTCCACTGTACAAAATGGCAGTTTTATACATGCTGTTCGGTTACTCTCTGCTGAAATTCAGTTGTGTGGAAAGGCAGACTCCTTGACTTGCACAAATTGAGAGAGAAAAGTAATCAAAGTCTGGGTACATTAGGCAAAGATGAAGAAAACTGGTAAAAGGATGGCAAAAAAAAAGTGTTGTTTGTATCTGTGCTTCATAGTTAATTTCACGGTGTTTTCTCAGGACCTTATTAATCAAGGAAGAGAGAAAGTTGTGGAAGCAACCAACAGTGTAACTGCAGCAAGAATTCAGCCCCTTGAAGACATCATTTCAACCATAGTGAGTGAAATGGATAACTGTAGGTTTAGATCAGGAGATGGGAAAACGTTAAATGTTATCGGGCAAATAAATTACTATTGTATATGATCATTCAGATAATTAATTGCATTATTAATATAATTTCTGGTCTGTATTGATATTTATCCCTGCAGCTTGCTGTAACCTAGTGGTATCTAGATGACATAAAGCCTTAGAAGACTAGCAGTTTAGATCCGTAATTATTTGCCATGTTCTGAAAGTGCTGATTTTCTACAAATAAGAATAATAATTATACACTAATAAGATGTATTTACAGTATCTTGTCCTTACCTATCTCTTTTGGGCTGCCACATTTCTCACTTGTTCCCAGTAATCTAAAGGTGTATTACCTTAATTAGCAGTTAGAAGAACTAACAGCTCCTACTTCTGAATCTGGTGAAGTGTAATTCTGTGTTTACTGGTAATTGGGCTGTGTTTTAACTCTTGCTGCAACTCTGAACGTAATGCAAGACCTCTGTTACCATTACAATTTTTTTAAAATTACTAGTGCCAAGAAGGTTTTGTTTTTTCTCCTTTTCAGTGGAAAGAAAATGTGACACTCACGGAGAGCCAAGTACAGGCCCTGGCACTAAGCAGGCAGGCAAGCCAGGAGCTTGATGTCAAGCGCCGAGAAGCCATCTATAACGATGTCCTTACTAAACAACAGATGGTAAAATTACTAATATTTATTCGATCAGCTGACCATGTTTGAATGGGGATGTTGACTATGGACTTGGCGTGTGTGTGTTCGTAAAACAGAAGTTTAGGTACATAAATACGCGCTTACAGAACGTGTGTTTCTGTGGGTCAGGCATTTGCTGACATTGTGTGCCGGTGTATGTGACGTAACATCAGGAGATGGTGCCTTCTTCAGTGTGTCGGATCGCATTGCTCAGCCTCATTGAAGGAGTCTCCATGAGAAGTTCATTTGAAAAAAAATACTTGCCGATTTTTCTGTTGAAGGAGTTTGCTTGAAGGTCATGAGGCTGAAAGAGAAACCTGATTCCCAGAGCTCAGAAAGCAACTTACGAAACACACATCTCAAAGTACTGCGTTTTTAGCTTAGAATTATTTTTTAAAATACGAAAGTTGCCCAGATGATGTTAATGGGAAGAGTTTTCTCTTAATCAAACATCCAGTGATGGTCTGCATGCAGGACTTTCAAAGGGATGATAAATGGCAAATAATGTTGTAACTTATACCTGGGAATAATTTCCCAGTATTAGGTAAGTTGCCACAGCAACTTGCAATACAATAGGCAAGTCATTAAGAGAATTTAGCCCTAAATTGTGTTACTAAACGTTTTCTGCAGTAATCAGCTTGCGAATACCATCACATTAGTGATGGCGGTAACAATGGTGCTTTTTTCCTTGGGCCACGCTCTCCCTAACGAATTGATTTTAACTCTGAACTTGATACTTGCGGCACTGAGAAGGGTGGTGCGGCTGTAACAGCTCTGCTTTCCCCCCACAGTTAATCAGCTGCGTTCAGAGGATACTGATGAACAGAAGACTACAGCAGCAGTACAATCAGCAGCAGCAGCAGCAGATGTCCTACCAGCAAGCAGCAATGAGTCATCTCATGATGCCGAAGCCTCCAAATTTAATCATGAATCCTTCCAACTACCAACAGATAGATATGAGAGGAATGTATCAGTCAGTGTCTGGTGGTATGCAGCCACCGCCGTTACAACGAGCACCACCCCCAATGAGAGGCAAAAATCCAGGGCCTTCCCAAGGGAAATCAATGTGATTTTGCACTAAAAGCCTAAAGGATTGTTAAAATCAGAGAAAGAACTTTTATTTTTTTAGGAATCAATGGCTTAACAGAACTCAACTGTAAAAATTAAAAAAAAAAAATAAATTAATGAATAGTTTGGTTGGTCCCCTTAAACGCCATGTTCCATATTAGTGTTTCAGCTTTGTTTAAATAGGACACGATGTTTTCCCTGTTGTCAGTGATGTTGCCTAGAATCTTCTTACATATGTTGAGTAC
Organism: Rhinoptilus africanus; assembly: GCA_013400135.1. Classification (NCBI taxonomy): domain Eukaryota; kingdom Metazoa; phylum Chordata; class Aves; order Charadriiformes; family Glareolidae; genus Rhinoptilus; species Rhinoptilus africanus. The sequence continues at coordinate 515,763 of VXBO01010329.1, read as the reverse complement.
AGGAGATAACAAGTTGTTTTCAGTGAAAACAAGTCCTCCCGTAACAGTAGCATCTCCACAGGTTTCCTGTCTAAACTCCTACGCTTGCTTTTAGTAGCTGCGAAGCCGTCATCAGATTTGAGAAGCTTAGGAAGGACTGCAGGTCTGTATGTTTCAGTATATACCATATGTGAATTGTAAACAGCTGAGTTCTTGATTAGAGTTGATTCCTCAAATAATGGAATACTTTTCTGCTTACCCATTTCTTTATATGAGTGGGAATATTATAACGGAAATAGTCTAGTTTCCTTCTGACTGAGGTCTGGACTCACTATATCATCTATGCTGAATGGAACACAGGAACTGAAAATACTCTTCGAAACAGAATTGAGTGCAATATTCTTGAATACTACTGCTCTGAAACTCTTGAGTCATGCAGTTATGTAGAAACTGCGTGTACAGCCTTAACTAGTGACTTGGGGAAGATGATTGTTCTTCCCTAGTCTTCTGCCATTTTTTATTTTCAGTTTTATGTGACGGAATAACAAATGGTGATCTTAGAGTTGGAGATGTTTTTCCTTCACATGCTAATTTACTCTTTGCGAGTCCAATACAAAGCACATTTATGTTAACTCCTTAATGCTGGTGCTACTGTCTTTTCCCATTGCCGGCAATGGGAGACGGGCCAAGAAAATTAAATTCCTGGTATTTTGGGGGTTAAAGTAGTGATGGTGGCCAGGGTGGAACTGGCCAGGGTGAAACAACTTTAAAATGGCAGAACCATTGGTGATTTAAAATCGATAACAAAGAAAGTGCTGTAGCCACTTCCAGAGCTGCCAGAACAGCGAGATAACTTTTCCTCTATTAGATAGAAGTTTTGGTTATGCACTCCTCCCCGACCCCTTTCTTTTGTGTGAAAACGCGATTTAGTACTCGGAGAGATTGGGTTTTTTGTTGATTTTTTTTTTATGTAGACCAGAGATAAATTTCTGGTTTATTATATATCATTAGCACACTTTACCCACACTTTTTGTGCTTGTGAAGATCTAATTAGATACAAATAAGACTTTTATTTGAATATAGTTTGGTTGATTCTCTTCCCCCTGCCCCCTCCCCCCCAAAAAAAAGTTTATAATTTGGGGGTAAAAGTAAGTGAGAGGAACACTTGAGGCAACGGTGTATCGACTACAGAGAACTCTGGAGAAAGGAGCGGATGGAGGCGTTTGCTCCAGATGTTGCTGGACTCTTCTGACTTGCTGACATGAACTGAAAGTGTTTTGGTTTCTGGAAAGTTTCTTGCAGGAGTTCTGAGTTCTTGCCCTGAATGGACAAGTGGTTTTTGCATCTAAATCTGCAAATCTTACGCAGTATTTCATTTTGCGATTGAAACTTGGTTTGCGATCTGAACAGAGTTTGTTTGATCTGTTGCAAAACCAGCTAACAAGTTGCTGTCTTGGACTCTTTTATTACAAGATGCCACAAAAGAACCTCAGTATGTTCTAGTGCTTTGCCAGCTCTACAATTAAATTTAATCTGGGAGGAGGGGAGCAAAAAGAGACGTATTCACACTAGAAGATTCAAGATGTGAGACTTTGAGACACACACTTGAAGGCAAATGCACTCTGGGCAACTCTCACCGATATTCCTATGTCGTGAACAAGAGAAAAAACTTTCTACCAAACCTGGGAATGTTCAACGGAGTTTTACAGTAACTCAAAAGACTTAAATGTGGAAGTTTTAGGCAACATTTAAAGGCACATTTTTTTTCATTCTGGACGAAACTGCGGATAACAGAAGACTAACGCATAAGAAGAAAGTAGAGATAAGCATTGAAATAAAACTTGGACCACTTTACATACATGTTTCTCACTTGACATTTTAGCTGCATAACAACGTGCTTTGAGTATAACATCAAGCTTTAACAAATATTTAAAGACAGAACATACATCAATAAGATAATAAAAGGCTCATTTTTATATTTGTTTTAGATGTTTTAACTAGATGAAATGGCTTAAGATGACGAATAAAAATGTTGCTTGTAATACAGTTTTGCCTGCTAAATTCTCCACATTTTGTAACCTGTTTATTCCTTTGGATGTAAAGCGTTTTTGCTTAGTATTGTGATATTGTATATGTTTCGTCCCAGTTGTATAGTAACGTTTCAGTCCATCAAACAGCTTTGGCTGCTGAAATCATACAGCTGTGAAGACTTGCCTTTGTTTCTATTAGATGGCTTTTCAGTTCTGTATTCAATATCTTAAGTACTATAGAAAAGGTGTCACCTCTTCCTATAAGGCTGTTTTGTAATATATATAAGGACTGGAAATGTGTTTTTAAAAAGAAGCATTCAAGTATGACGATATACTATCTGTGTTTTCACCATTCAAAGTGCTGTTTAGTAGTTGAAACTTAAACTATTTAATATCTCATTTAATAAAGTGACCAAAATACATCAACGTGCCTTGTGTTACATTCGCAGTACGGTGTTAACGCCGCAGGGATAACGGCTGAGAACGGGCCTTTGAGAACCGCGCTGCGAGTTCGAGCTCTCGGAGTTTCTTCTACAGCGAGGGACCCGTCACTGCATGTAGCCTGTCATTTCGGGTCAGGAACATGGCTGTGGTCCAGGTTTGCAAATTACATGGATTAATAGTAGCTTCTGGGATTGATTCTGCAGCCAAGCTGGCTGTTAAAAATGAAGAGTGAGTTACTGCCCAGCGATGAGAAATGGTTAAGAGTGAGGTGAAGTTCTACTTGGTCGAGTTAGAATAACCTCCTTGCATGTTTTAACCTCATAGTTGTATTTCTCTCTTACTTATTACATCCCACTTGTTGGGTAAAAAACCCCTTTCCTACGCAGAAAAATTGTGTGACGATTGTGTTTTAAACCTGCCCCTGTGCTCATTCCCTGTCCGTGAAGCTTTTCCGTGGCTCCGGGCCCGTGCTGCAGCACGTTACTGCCCGTGCGGGGCATGCGGCTGCGCTTGCCGGTCGCTGAGAAAGGGCAGATGCTGCGGAAATGGTGTCTGGTGTGAAAATAAACAAATTCTGCTGTAAGGGCCAATGTGGGCAACATGTTTTTAAATATCCCTGTAACTTTTAACTTGGTTAAAAGCTTTGCTAGAGGGCAGCGGGTGCCCGCGGTGCAGGCTGGGCATGGGCTGCCTGTGTGGGGCTGGGGGTGCCCTGGGGCCAGGCACTGTAGAGGAGAGGCCTGTGAGGCGGCTTTTGGATGTGTCGGCTGCTAAATGCTTTCACCCTGTGGGGTTTGTGTTTTCACCTTAAAAGCAGAACCACTCCGGGCAGGGTAAATAAGAGTAAACTTATCAGTTCAAGCAAAAAGCGTTTTGGATAAATTTTCAACCTCTATGGAAAGACCAGTGTTGTAAACATTCCCAGCTGGAGGTGTTTGGAAAAATGTTGTTGCAGCGTCAGCCATGCAAGCATACAGTGTCTGAAGGTCCCTCCCCAGAGCTGGGGGTGTTGCAGCAACCCCACCTGCACCCTCTGCCCCATGGCATGCACCCTGGGGACGCCCCTGGCCTGGGGCACCGGCGGGAATGCCCCGGGGGGGCGTCTTTGGGAGAGCGGCGCTGCTGCGTGAGGTTGAGAGCAGCAAGCGCTGGCTTCGGAGATGGTTTGGGTCTCGGAGGCATCCGCAAACCGTCTGGGTGCTCTGCAGGCGAGGGTCTGGAGAAGCTCCGGGTCTGCCATGTGTCTGCAGGTCGAGTGGTTCAAGGCCAGGCTGGAGGGGGGTCTGGGCAGCCTGGGCTGGTGGGAGGTGTCCGTGCCCAGAGCAGGGGGGTGGAACTGGGTGATCTGTAGGGTCCCTTCCAACCCAAACCATCCTGTGACTGTGTGGGACCCTGGGTCCCCTCGGCGCCTGCAGCCACTGCGCAGCAGAAACACAGAGACGTTTTTCATCTGGTCGCAGCTGCTGAACCTGCTGGGCCTGGGGGGGGTGGTGACGGAGGGAGGGCGTGGGGAAGGGGCCGGGGACGCTGCCCTGGGAAAGGGCAGGGGGTTATGGGGGAAGGTGGGCCCGGGGAGAGGGGTCATCCCTCGGGTCTGCACCCGGCCGCTTCCGAGGTCTGATCTCAAATGCCACCTTGGCCTTGTGTTTAATGGCCAGTGTGCACGAAAACTGTTTTGGGACACTGAATGTGAGCCGGTAAGGGATAGCTGGGGCATTAATTAAAGCTTAATCCAGTGACAACAGCTAATTTCATAATGGAATTGCACGAAGCCCATTTCTCATCTCTGTGGATTCCTGCTGATGCTGTTGGGGCAGCAGCGCAGGCAGACGCACAGTGGGTGATCTGCCACGCTCCATCACCGGCATCTTGGTGCTAAATACTTTCTGGGAAGAGCTCGAGACTCCTTGGTGGAGTTGGCTTTGCAGGGCTCTTACTCAAACCCAGCCAGCGCAGGTACAAAACTACGTCCTTGTTATTTTCCATGATGAGAATGTAACACCTCTGAAGGAGTTACTTGCTTTGGAAAAAAACAGTCGAGTCTTCTGCTCCCTATTGCATGACTTGGTCCTCTTGGCTTAAGTTCCTCTCTACTAATTCCACTTTACGCTGCATTTTTGGCTGCTGTGGGTGCGTGGATGGCAGGCTCTGGTGCTGGCTTTCCCTGTTCTCCCTCCTGACTGCAGGCGTGTTTTGTCTTTACCTTCAAAGCAGGATCGGGGTCTGCATTTGTAGAGCTGCAGCCGCAGAAAGTGCTTTTCCCGCAGCGCTGCCTCCTGTGTCCCAGCCCCGTCCCGGGCGCTGAGCTCTGGGCCCGCGCTTCTGACCTGACTCCGTGTCTGCCCCGGGACCTACAGCCTGGGGAAGCAGCGCATCGCACCTCCCGGCGTGTTTGCCCATTACTTGCTCTCAGCACAGGTCCCCGCTATGTTCTTTCCCATCCAAGTTATTTTCCTGCAAGTCTTTGGCGCTGTTTTATTCTCCAAAAAGCAGAGAAATAATTTACCCACATCTGCTGGCTAATAAATGATACCGAGATATCAGGTAACGCAGATACCACCCTCGGTGTATCACGTGTCCTGTGGCTTAGGGGGGGCGCTCAGTAACCTCTCTTTATTTCCTTGCAGCACCTTTGTCGTTAGAAATTTTTCTGGATTGAGCTGAAGCCGGACTTTGCCCTGCAGATCGCCCCCCCGCTGGGATAGCTGGAGTTTTGGCCAAACCCCCGAACACGAGTTGACTCCAACCATTGGGTTGCAGGAGAGGACGTGGTCCTTTGGATGAGGTACCTGGGGTCATCCTCTACCACCAGCGCTGTTCCGAGGGGTGCAGATGTCTTTTGTCTCAAGGCATGTCAAGACACTGAATTTCAGCCCTTCTTCGGGGATGCTCCATCCCCAGGTGCCTTTTTGGGAACATCTCAGCCATGGGCTGGCAGCTGCGACACATCTTGGGGCAGCACTGAAGCAGAAGGACACCTTCCCTGCTTCTCGTACTGAGTTCCTGGACTCCCTCTGCTCTTTTGGGCTCTCCATCATGTTCTCCAGGGAAGGTAAGTCTCTGGGGCCCCCACTCCTCCCCCCAGCGGAGAAAGGAGGCCTGAACGGCCTGGGGACGTCCCTGAGGCCACACGTGCATTGCTGCTTGTCGGTCTGTCTCCTTGGCGCCCTCCCAGACCATCCCTGTGCCTCGGATCACAGGCCAAAGCTGGGGAGACGGAGGCGTTTGCTGGGTCTGCGCTGTGACGTGCTCAGCGCCACGGGGGCCTCAGGCAGAGGGTTCCCCTCCATTTCTGGCCCCCTCCATAGTGAGACTCGAGAATCGCCCACCTCTTTGCCACCAACCTCCTCCCTCCTGCTTTGCACAGCTGTTCCTGGGATAACGTTTCCCTTACAACGTGCCCACCCCTCGGGTGGAAGGAGAAGGGTTGAAAGCGATGCCTTTTATCCTGTTTACTGCGGCGTTTGCAGACCCATGGCTTTTTGTGTGTGGGACAGCACGGGGGGGTGAAGGGTCCAGCGGGGTTTCTGTGGGACAACAGCCGTTGCCTCCCCTCCGGGAGAGGTTTCCCAGCTGGCTGCTGTAACTCTGAAGCACGTGGAAAGGATGGGAGCTGAGATCCCGGATGTACACTGATGTTTCCTGTTGCTAATTTAGGACAGAGTCTCTCAGGTTGGAGCATCGCCACCGTATTTTCCTCTACACCTGTCCCAGCAGGAGCAGGGGAGCCCCCGGGGCCCGTCTGACGGGGCACTCGCAGAAGGCCGAGGCCCCGTGCGCTGCCCCGGCGGCGGGGCCCATCCGCCAGCCCCGTCCAAGCCTCGGGAACGAAGGAGCCATTGGCATCTCCGGGTGGCTTTTGGAAAGGGAACGGCTGGAAGAGGGGACAGTCCCATTCCGCCTGGGGACGGGCCTGAGAGGGGAGAGCGTCCCCTGCGCATCCCTCTCTGCTCCCCGTGAGCAAAGCCTGCGGCGGTGAACTCCGTTGCGATTAAGCTCCCAGGCCGGTCAGGTTACTTCTATCTTTAACTATTTTTGTTGCGCCAGTACCAAACCAAATAAATTCCTGCTGAAAAGCCACTATTCAGGTGGGATTTAGCAGTGCTGAATCCCCCCTTCAGAGAACATCCCACATGGGAGACACTACCAACCTTTCCAGTAAATTCTTTGTGGATTTTGTCGTTTGCAAGTAAAGTTTTTTTGAACCCAGATCCTGAAAATGTGTTTTACACCGTCCCTTGCACCTGCACGTCCCCTTACAGCCGGAGGCCCGGCTGAGGCAGCTCTTCAATTCAGGTGTCAGACGAACAAGCCCATCCTGTTGTCCCGTGGGCCAAATCAGCGCCCTTTTGAGTTGGTGAAAAATGTCCTTGGCATTGCTGAGACCAGGCTTCGACCTGCACTTTGAAGAGGAGGAGCAGGATCTCAACCGCTCGATTTATCTTCGATGGAAAGCCCTGGCTAGAGGGAGGCAGGATCACCCCGGGGAGCACAGCGAAGCTCGAGGTCTGAGGGATTTCCCTTCGCGCCAGGGAAGGTCAGAAGTACACTTCAGGATGCTTCCCACGAGGGATCGTGCTCCCGGCATGGCGGCTGAGGATGAGATGTTTCTGCAGTGACTCAGAGGAAGAAGGTAAATAACCACTTTTTATTTCAAACATGGGATTAAATTCCTTCATGTCTGGATCGTTCAAGGTAAAGCTGCTGTAATCTCCTCGCTGTGATCTCAGCCTGTCCTCTGGTGGCTGCTGGAGCAGCTGGGACAGCGAGGGCACACGGGAGGTGGCAGAGGGCAGGAGACAGCCGGGAGCCGGGCCGGGCACCAGGGCTGCCGCTCCGGTGTCGGCACAGCTGGAGAAGCAGCTGGTGCGGACTGTCCCTAGGTCAGTGAAATCATTCTGGGAATTCATGGACTGAAGCTGAAGGAGTAAGGTTGGACCTCGACTGCTTGGCAAGGGGGAGGCTGAGAAACAACACTCTGAAAAATGCAGTGGTGATAAGGAAAATCCCGACTCGAAGCCGCTACAGCTGTATTTGTACTTATTTTTGCACACTACGGAGGACCGCATTTCATACCAAGTTCTCATCCGTGCTGCAAAGTGCCTGTACACCACCACGCTCCTGCTCCCACCATGTGCTTGCAGGGATGATCTTCATCCATGCTAATTACTTAAAAATTAGGGGGCTTTTAAATTGCTTTTGTTGCTTTCTACTTTTTCTCCACTGATTTTCCATGCTGCTTCAGGTAAGTCTTGTGTGAGATGTGGCAGTTTTATTGCAGGAACGATAGGTCCATCCAAACAGCAGATGCTCCAAGTGTTTCTCCGCCCGATTTTTGACAGGACCATTAATCCACAGCATCTTTGTCGCGTGCCAAAACGTCTCAGCTGCTGACGGCTCGCACCGTGAGCTGCGCTGGCGCCTCCCGGGCTGTCCAGGGACCGCAGAGGCGAGGGACAGCCCCAGGACACCGACCTGCCCGCGAGGCTCCTCCCTGTGCAGCAACAGTGACACATGTCCTGGGACAATCCCATCCGGCGGCCACGAGAGCTGAGCCGTGCTGGCGCTTGGCCAGGCGCGAGGACCCATTTTGCCCATATCAGAGTAAAGGAGAGGGCTGGATTTGCAGTTCTTGGAAATTACAGTTCGTTAGACCCCCAGCCGGTCATTTTGGGGGGGTCGTGCTTCCCAGGTCCGTTCCAGGTATAGTTTGATGTCATCCTTGTCGAAAAGTTTGTAGTTTGGGTGATTTATCTTTACCATACAAAGCCATTTTAGAGGTGGTCTTAATATGCAATATTGATGGGGAAATACTGGGTTAATTGTTAAAGAATGCCAAAAAAAAGGGCTAGCAAGAAAGCTACAATATAAAGACAATTTTATTGCCAATAAGCTCTTAAAACTCATTTTTTTTTTCCTGTTTCAGTAGGACCTTATTCTTCCTGGTGAAAATCCGGTCATAGCATCTCTCATTAAAAATAAAATTATTTTGAAATAAATAAATATATAAAATAAATATAATATACATTTTATAAATAGTTTTGTCCTTATGCACAGTATCCATGCTTACATCTGAATAATGTTCCTCGCCCCATTCCCACCCCAACAGCAGGAAAAACCCCACGCATCAGGACCAGTCCATGTAGCATCATCCACGTAGCAAACTCCCGGGCTGCTGAAGCAGGGTACCATTCGAAAGGCTTTTTCTTAGCAGGTAACCATCCCGAGCTTAGCAGCACCCCCCGCAGCAGTTCTGTGGTCTTTTGTTTTCTTTCCTTCTCTTCATTTTTAGGTTCTTCTCCCCACCCTGGAGATCAGGTTTGCTCACCTGCTTGTTCCTTTAAGCAACCGTAACATTGAATATTTGGCCTCTCTTGTAGCAACCGCGTAAAGAAAGTGAATGAAAATGAAAGATTATACGTAGGGTTCCCTCCCTTCCCCTACCCCCACCCCCATAAATAACCCAGGTTCGATATACGCTTGAAACAAGGAGGAACAGCAGTGTCTGAATTCAATGTAAGTGCTTTCTATGTCATCTACGCTTACAGGAATGATGGAATGACTATTAATATAGTGCTCTGGGAAAAAGCTTGGGAGCCCAAGTATGTACACTGACGGGGCAGCTGCAGGAAACATCACCTGTAGTGGAAGAGGTCTCTGTACATGGCAGGTATTTTGGCAGGGTCCACAGGCCTGGGTAAAAAATGAGTGAATTTCTGATGTCTCTTAGTCCTGTACCCCTCACGGGGGGAGCCATCCTTGTTCAGAGCCACGTAGTAATGCCTCTCCGAGTCGGGATGCTTGTAGAGGGTTGAGGCGTATGTGTTGTACCAGTTCTCTTCAAACTGCTCTCGGAAAACGCACTCCCGTGTGAGCTTCTTCTGCATTGGGGCAGAGGTGGGAGGGGAAGAGAAAGACATTTGTGTGAAAAATTAAGAAAAATTAATCTTTTCCTCCTTCCTTCACTTTATTTTCCTATAATTTTCCTAGCTACTACCCACTCCTGGCTCCACCAAGGATGGGGACTGTTCTGCCAGGGATGTTTTCCCTGGGTGAGAGCTGGAAACGGGCACAAGCTGTACAAGGCAGGAGCCAAAGACCTCTGAAGTTGGGAGGAGGAAGGGGACAAAGGAAGGAGGAGACAAAAGCAGGAGAAGGTAGGTGTGCATTTTGCAAAGGTGCCCCATAAAAAAAATATAAAACAGGGCCGTAGCAAAGCTGTAAACCTGACAGGTAGGTCTCTGCGACGGGGGCATGAGTTGGGAGCTTTGCCGGGGTGGCCGTGTCCTCTGCAGGGGGCTGCCCACCCCCAGCCTCGTCCCCCCGTGGCAGCCCCATCTGCAGGTACCACTCCCCACACCAAAACCGCTCTCCTGGGTGAGAGGCAACCGCGGGAGGAGAAGCGGGCAGCACGTCTGGAGGGTTTGAGCGGGAGCGAGCACCGCTTTGAAAGTTCAAGGTGCAGGAGAGCAGAGGCTGCCGTGGGAATGAAAGCATTCCTCGGGCCTTTCATCTTCTGAAGCGCCCCAGAGCTGTGGTGTGAGGCCATAACAAGACCCGGGAGGTCTGGATGGGGAGCAGCGCTGCGGGGATGTCGAACCCCGGGGGAGATTTACAGCAGCGATAGGTGATGTGATGAGCGGGTGCCAGCCCACAGCTGGTACAGCCCATGCTGGGCAAGGGGGATGGATGGCACTGGTGTCACCACGCCACAACCAGCCTTTCCCTCCAACCCTTACAGCCGGGGGCTGTTGGCAGCAGCCACTCGATGGCTTTTTTGTTCGTGCCCATCGCTCCTTCTCCCTCCCTCCCATCTCCTCCGTGACAGCTACAGGGACGTGCCCAGCCGCAGTGAGGAGCAGGGCTGTCCCCTGCCCTGCGGGGACATGGGTGGCTTTGCCAGCGCCGCCGTGCTGTGTCGCAGGGGGACCCTCCATCCCGTCCCACCCCACGGGGGAGCTGCTGGGGGGGACGTGGGAGTCCTTTCAGATGAAAGGCAGTCTGCAAACGTAGGATGCTGTAATATTACAAACACTGTACCTACACTGTAAACTATTTGGGGAGGGAATGTGTCTTATCTGCGGCGGACAGAGTGCTAAGTAAATGTTATTGCCTGCAGTAGATGTTTTGTAATACGATCCAGGAGCTCACCTGCGCTCAGAACCTGTTTTGAATGTTTTGCTGCTAATTAAATAAACCCCGAGGTGAGTTGTGAGCCCTCCAAAAGCCTACGCCGCAGCCCTTGCCATCTGAGACCTGGGGAACCGGGAACCATGGGTTTCTCTTTGCAGATCCATCAACAAATACAGACTTTTTTTCCTTTCCCTAGGATGCCATCTACTCAGACTATGTTGGAAACTGCTGACTGGCTGAACTCGCGTGGCTGCTGCTTTGTCCCAGTTTACCCGCTCCTCAGTGCACAGGTCAGAGGTACAATGTCTGTGTAAATTGTTTGGAGAGCCTGGGGTGACTCTGCAATGTGCGATCTATTTCTTTCCAAGGCCCGGGATGTCCCCATTGCGCCCATCGCCGTACAGGCAGTGAGCAAGGTGCTGCCTGCGACTTTCGCTGCTTTTAGCATTAGTTGTGTTTCTGAAATCGGCAGAAAGCTTAACAGAAGCGTTGGTACAAGGTTAACAGGGACAGGCAGAAAAGCTGTCTGTCTGTCCCGAGGGGACTCCACGTGTCGCTGCGGCGATGGCTGGCTCTGGCTATATCAACACACAGATCAGGCAAAATTGGCACAGAGGGAAATAATAAACTTGCTGAAAATGTAAAGATACCGCTGTACTGCAGTCTCCTAAAATACCATTGTAATGCTAATGCTGTTGTTAGGCGCTGTTTTATGGACCTTTAATTACGAATACAGTAGTGGCTTTCGATTTCAAAAAGCCATCATTGTACAACCCACGTATCCCAGATTTTAAAACTCCAGGGTTATTTGGGGACCTGGCTCGTGACTTCTGCACAGTTTGGATCAGGGGTTTGACCGTGTCCCTGCAGCGCCCGGCCAGTTCATCGTCTGGTGAACGAGATGCAACGACAGAGAGAAAACTCCCACGATTACATCTTCAGGCCAACTCTGTTTCCCGACAAAGTGTTGTAAAACGTTGACCTATTTTTGTTTTTGTGTCATAACATGAACACAGGCCCTAGAATTTAATTAACTCATCATGAAACTGTTGATTTATAATCCGAGCTGCAGTGTTTGAAAGCACAGAAGGGAATACGCAGGCTTGTGTCCACCTTTTCAGCAGGCACGAGTAGACTGAGACTCCAGGAGCTGCTGAACAGCCTCAGGGTTTGACAGGAAAGGTGCTGCTGGTCCAGCCCTGCTTTCTGAAGTGGGCTTTAATGTTTTTTTGTGTTTTATGGCATCCTGGTGATTTTACTTTTTATCTATCTTGCAGATTTGTAATTTAACCACTGTCTCTGCATTTAACTTTTGTTTAGGGTAGATGTTATTACAGAAATTAAGTGGAAGAAGAACAATTATCGGTGCATGTTAGTATTTGATTATCTCTTATAAACATTGGAACTGCATGTGAAATAGTGAAAGCCATTGCCACCCCATTTCTGAAAGGCAAAAGCTCGATAAGCCCCCCCAGCTCCCCAGGCACTACCCCAAGAGTGTCTGGGACTGGGCACCACTATGGGCTCTCGCCGCATGAGTGTGTCCTCCCTGTGCAACTCTATTTCATATAGGTCATTTATGCTATAACAACAGTGGCATCATGGAGTTCTGTGGCAGCCCAAGGAATTCGGAGGCCAGCGACAGGCACGGCTGGTGACGCAGCCTGCATTGCTGTGCCTGTTATATAGTGGTGTAATCAGCGCAAAACCTTAAACTTACCGACCCATACAGCTCGCCTCTCTCATTCATGCCGAGGTAGAGTCCTGAGTCCACCCCACGGATGCTCACTAGCCCCACTGCCAGGCTAATAAACTCCAAAATCCCTAAAAGAGAAAAGAAATCCAATTGTACAAAGACTAAAACCGACACCAAGCTCCAGTGACAAACACAAATCAGCCTACACACCCCATTTTCCTTATTTATAACGACACAGTTCTTAAATCTGTGGTCCCATATGTGTGCAATCTTCCAGTTTCCACTCCAGGCTTCTCCCCAGCACCACAAATTTGACTTCCCGAGAGGAATTACCTTTGCTAATGAGAGAGGTTTTGCTAGGTTTTGTTGGTTTGGGTTTTGGGCTTTTTTTCCCCTAATTATCACCAAGAAGGCAGATGTAGAAACTTGTGCCTGGACCACTAGAAATTTCAAAAGGCTCTTAACACACTGGGTTTTATTTTTCACCAAAAGGACTGTGATTTTTGTCACCATGGGGCTTCTGGTTTGAGATGATAGTCCCACATGTTTTAAAGTTCAATATAAATAAGTAAAAAGCACTGTGAGGCCAGCTTTGTCCTGGCACCCCAGTGGGGTACTTGCCACGTCCAATACAAGCTGCAGGGGTAAAATCCAACTTCAGGTATACGCAGGTAGACATGCATCTCAATCTGCTCCCTTTGGAGCCAGGAAGCCAGCGGTACTTCCTCCGTCACCCCCAGACCCCCCCTCCTGCCCCGTATGTCCTGCTGCCTGCCCCAGCATCTCTACTGCCCATCCCTGGCCCTGCCAGAGCAGCTGTTTTACCTGTGGGCTTCAGCCTACAACAATGGTGTCGGACACTTTAAATAATGATGGGCAGCCTCATTTCCTCTGGAAAAGAAATTAGTGGGGTCTGCCATGCTGCCTGCTTTGATGGAGGAAAGACTTGTAATAGGAGAACCCTTGGTGAAGCACTTAAAAACAAACAGCCCCCACGTAGGTGTGTTTTTAACTGGTTTGAACTAAGCCAACATCACAAGTGGTGGAGACCTTCAAAGGTTACGGGAAAACCTTTTGAAGGCATTAGTGGGACTGTGTTAGACCCTGGATATCAAGCGTTCCCTAACTAAAGGTCATGGGCAGTCTTTGCCTGTGTCCAGTGCTGAAATAATTAGCTTGGAGGTGGCAGCAGAGGAAGGAAGAGGGTTTTCACCATCCCATCTAACGACGACTCCATTGACAGGAGGACAGTTGCTCTAACCTTTAGCGTGGCTCCAGGTCTCTTAATATAGCTCCCAAAACGTCCAGTCCTGAGCAATTGCTGCTCTGATCAGGTTACCTCCCAGAGCTCCTCTCAAAAGTATGCCTCAAGTCTAAAATCACCGCATGACGAGTGGCCACCTGAGCCGGCTGACTTCAGCGGCAGTCGCTGCTCCCGGTCACCCCTCAGCCTGGGGCATGTGTCTTCTGCTCGGCCAGGCGGGGATGCGGTAACTCGCAGACGGTAACTGCATCACTGCCTAAATATAGGACAGACCTAGACGGCGATGGACACCTCTGTCCCCCTTCCACTCATCAGTCAGATGATGGCAGCTAAGCTGGGTGCAAGAATTAGTCTTCCTACCTTATATCAGACTTTTTGTCCTCCTTTTGCCCTGCCTACTCTGGGGCTCGTGGGTGGAATCCAGCCCTCCCTGCAGCCAGCGGTGGCTGAGAGGATGGGGGAGATGAGGTATGGACTTGGGAGCTGCAATTCCTCAAGACAAACAGGGAAGCAAATGACAGAAAACATGCTTTATGGACCAGTGCAGACATTTTCCAGGCTGAAATATGCCCAGCTACCTACCCCAGCCTGGGGACACATGTTGCCTTCAGAAATGCCCGGAGCAGGCAGGGAAGGCAGCCTTCCCGAGCCAGGCAGGCACACCAGGACCCTGGCTCAGCTCTGCTCGCTCCCCCGTAGTTATTGTGGTTTCTTAACTGAAAAGAAGCACAAATGGGGAGGGAAGAGGCACGGGATGAGGGGTGGTCATCTGCCTCCCATAGGTACAAACACAGTCCTCAGCACCAGCGTATTTTTTTTTGTCTTCCGTCACCCCTGGGAAGCAGGGAAATGCTGCTGGTCCTGTTTAGAAACCAAGGGATGTCTGAGGCAGGGAAACAGAGAGCTTTTCTTCTGTATACCCACAAGCGGGCTGTGTATGTGGCACGTTAACCCAGGTCTCCGAAGACCTGGGAAGGAGCAACGCAGGAGCAGTATTAGCATCTTCCCTCTCTGAGCGGGCGGGTGGGTGAGAGAGCCCTCATCTGGTGCAGATTGAGTGAATACTTGCTGATTTTGCAAACGAAATTTATTCAAGGTGTGCCCTTGACAATCTCTTCTGACAACGTCCCTTGCAATATTCCCCTTTTCTGATCTCCGAGTGGCACTTAGAGACATGCACAGAAGACGACTATGTTGAAATTGCATTAAGAATGTAACTTAAACCCACAAAAGTCAGGATACAGAGTGAAGGCTGAAATAACGTGGGCGGATATCCATCCTGTCCTTAACTCACTCCAATTGCTAGACAAAATTGCAGCTCCGTACATCTGATCTCCAGCAGCACAGGGAGCGGCCACTGGGGCCAGCTCAAGAATTTTCTTTCCAGTTGTAGCGGTGTGTTTTTGTGGTAGAACATGCTTTTTATTTCCTTTTTCTTTTCTCTTTCCCCAGGAATTGCCTCTTTTTTTTCTTCCTTTGATTATTCATTCTGGTTTTTCCTTGAGCCCTTCTAGACAATATTTGGAGAGATGTGATTAAGACGCTGGCTGGATTCATTTACCACCAAAGCACTGGATAATCTACCGAGCTTTACCACCGCACACTCTCGCCTTACTATAAGCCATCCCTCAAAGACCAATTCAGCTCCTTGCACCTGTCTCTTCTTACATGACTATATCCAGGAGCAGGGGTACAGAAACATCAGATGTTGTATTAATGGCTACAAACCTAAAGCTTCGGCTAAAAACCTCAACAACTGTTCAGCAACAGGTGCACTTACACTCCGAGTGTCAAAATCTACAGCAAAACTTTCTCTGGAGGTTTCATCAGCTTCTCTAGGAGACTGTGTTACACATCCATTAGCAGGTTCGTACCCAAGAAGGGCTTCATTTGCTGCCTTTATTAGTCTGCAGAAGAAACTCAAGGCTTTTTTCCCTTCTCGCTTGCAGTTAAGAGCAGCACCGTTGGTGTCACTTGTTTAATCCTGCTGTATAACAGACACGAGGCAGAAAAGGAGCAATTCCTCCTGGCAGGGAGTTTCCTGGTGAATTTATCTCGGTTTCATTCTCGGAAGGATTCTCATAGGGGCACTAATGTCACTCCAAACCCCCTCCAGATTCTTATTTCTTTGTACAGGAAGATTCTTAGCAGATGCAGTGAGAACAGATAAAATTTTTAAAACACCTTATTCTTTTTGTGATGACCTAGGTGGAGCTGCCAGTTCAGAGAGCAAATTTGGACACTCTGCTTAGTGCTTTCTTCCAGTGATCCTGGAAGGCTTCACCAATTTTGCATTAAGCCTCCTCTAGGAAAAATAAGCTGTGCTCCATTGTTCTTGCATGAATCTGTATTTTTACAAGTATAAAATACCGCGTTCCAGAAGACAGGTGTGATTTACGACTGCTCCAGTCCTTGACAGATGAGAGGGAATAGTTACTGTGATCGCTCAGGCAGTGTGTGTAGGTGATGCTCCCACCTCCCCTGTGCCCTACGGGCACATCTCCTGAACGCTGTGATACAAAAGAGTCCCTCCCTCAGCCCTCACCGTTAGGACCCTGGTACTCTGTTCTGCATCACCAGGGCTTTGGCTCTTTATTTTCCTCTCTGGAAGACTTGGATGTCTTGCACATCTGGTAACTTTTGGGATGGCTGAGCATGGGAGGGTGCAGATACTGTCCATCTTTTCCTGAACCCCTTCCAGTATGAGGAGATAGGGATGCAAAGTCCGGTTCCACCCTCCATCCCATCTGCAGCTGGATACGTGCCTCTGCTGGGGTGTCGCAGCCATCCATGGAGCACATTACTATGTGTGCTCATGGTATCAGGGAGCACCTTCCAACCATGCGGGCTCGATCCACCGACCCACCATACTGCATTTATAAGTATTTCCCCAGATGCCCCTAGATTGAAGGCAGCTTTAAACTGCCACCTTGGAACCCTCGTCTAGCTCTGTATCCCTCACCACAGTTTTGTAGTTCCCCCGAATCGCTCAGGCTGCCTATTTCTGTAATAAGTTACTGCTTTCTGACTGCTGCATGCAAAATTTAGGAATGCATTGATACATGACATCCTAATACGAACCATACCAGTAACACTGGAATTTAAATATTCATGGCTACTGAATGCAGATGGTGAACGCTGTGTGCCAATACGTTATTGCTTTGAGTCTCTGCTGAAGCGAGGTTTAGTCCAACTTTATCTGAACACGAGGATTCCAGTCTAATCCTTTGGGGCTTTGTCTTGCAATTACAACAAATAACTATTTATTTTACACTGCCTCTGGGAAAACCCTGAAGCAGAAAACTATAATATTTTATATCTGAAGTCTGGTCTAGTTTACGTTGCTGGATGCTGACTGCTAAAACACTTAGGGAATGCCAGTGTTTCGATTTATTGAAGGCACTGTGTGACTTAAGCTTAAGCGTGCAAAATTCATGAAAAGTTTTAGTCTGTTTAATGCGTTTTTCCAAAGGGTGTTTGGAAATACACTTATTTTACTCAGTCTTTATAAGACAGGGAACTGAGGCAAATGCTGCCATTTGAAACTGGCTGTTTACTTGTATAAAGATAAGTAAAAAGAACTGATAGACATACTACGTGGCAGACTGAACTAAAACCGAACAGACACAATTGCTTTCAGCTTCTCTTAATGTGGAACGCCACCACGTATTGCAGCATGAAAAGGTTAAAGACGCGTGTCTTTCGGGAGGTAATTAAAGAATGCTTTGCCCACGAGCCTATTAGTACCTGACTCTGACCCGCGGGTTATGACTTTCTTGTTGATTTAGGCAGGGACATGCTATGCACACACCTGGTGTTTATGGAAAGCACGGTACAGAGATAAGCTTCTCCAATTGTTCCAAAAACCTGCCTTAAACTACCAACAATAGCAGAGCAGCAGCGTTCCTCAAGTATCAGAAAGGGCCAGTTGCAAACGAGTAAAGGCAAAAAAAGAATTCTTTCACCGAGGAGTTAAATCACTTGAAAACTATAAAAAGTCTTGCGAGCACTTCTTGCAACCTGTTGACAACATAGCTGAGATCACTGGCATGGGACTTGTTGATAGCTTACCCAGACACCTGCACTAGATGCTGAAGTAGCGGGAATTTTTCTTAGCTGTGCTCAAACTTACTGTACTTCTTCGCCTGTGGCTTGGGATGCATTTTTTGAAGATTACATATAGTCTCATTAGAGATCCCTGCTCTGGTGTGACACTGATACAGGCGCTGCAGTCTTCCAGCTGTATCCCGAGCGGCAAGGTAAATCCACGGTGCTCTGCCTATTGTTCCATCTTCTCCTTTCTTTCCAAGGCCCCCTAAGCGTTTTTTCCCCCTTCATCTTCCCTTTTCCTTTCCAACAACCTCCCCAAACCGAGCTTCTGACGCCCATCCAGCCAACTGATCCCTGCCCGCTTTGGGGAGACGCTCTTCTAATGAAATTCATGCAAGTACAAGAAATCAGCTCACAAATATTTGCAGAGGCCAAAAAGGAAAAAAAAAAAAAGGAAGGGGGAAAAAACCCCACCCCAACGCATGAGAAAGCTAGGAATTTCTTTTTCCAATGTGCTCTCTCCTTTCTTTTGCCTCCCCGCCGCTAACTTCAGAGGCACCGCTAGAGCTGCTCACCCCCCCGCACACAGTTATTTTACATTTTTAATTCCCCCCCCCTCCGCTAAGACACGTTTTTGTGCACCTGCAGAAGGGCTGAGCGCCGGGAGAGTAGGAAATTGGAAATAAAAACTCCCGCATTGCTGGGAAGTGAGCGCATTTGTTTAGGAGCCTGATTCTCTCCGTCGGGGGATGATTTATAGGAGCGGGGGTAATGAGTTCTGTGCGCGGGGCACCTG
>VXBO01010329.1:439300-496565 GCA_013400135.1 Rhinoptilus africanus | reverse complement strand
CCGCCCCCCGCCGCTCCCGCCCTGCCCGCCAGGCGGCGCTGCTGCTCGAGCCACCGCCTCAGCCCCGCCGGCCCGGGGCGCTGGGAAGGGGGGCGGCCGCCGCCTCGTCGCTTCCCGCCGCCGGGGGGCTGAGCAGGCCCCGGCACACCAGGGAGGCGGGCTGGGCTTTCCCGTCCCTGAACTGAGGTGTCGCCCGCGCCCTCCTTCGTGCCCCGCCAGGCACAGGCAAACCCCCAGAACTGCCCCGAAGCCACCAGCCCGCTGGAGACAGCCCGGGTCGCAGCGGACAGAGCTGAGGTATCCGTCGTGCCCCCCTCAGCGGGTCTTCCCCGCGGTGTATCCCCACAGCGGGTCTCATCTCAGTGGGGTCTCGCCCCCAGGGGATATCTCCCACTCAGTGGGTCTCGCCCCCAGGGGATATCTCCCACTCAGTGGGTCTCGCCCCCAGCAGATATCTCCCACTCAGTGGGTCTCGCCCCTCAGCGAGTCTCTCCCACGGTGGGTACCCCCTCAGCAGCTCTGTCCCCTCAGGAGGTATCTTCCTTCAGCAGGTTTCCCCTCCGCAGGTTTCCCTCATGGTGGGTATCACCTCAGCGGGTCCATCCCCTCACCAGGTATCGTCCTTCTGCAGGTCTTCCCTCAGCAGGCCTCTTCCCTCAACAAGTCTTCTCTCCCCATATCTCTCCCTTCAGCGGGTTTCCCCCATGGTGGGTGTTCCCTCAGCGGGTCTGTCCCTTCAGCAGGTTTCCCCTCAGCAAGTCTACCCCATGGTGGGTATCCCCTCAGCAGGGAGTCTCTCCCCCACCATGGATACCCCCTCGTTGGGTCTCACCCCACAGCGAGGTGCTTCTCCCCACATCCACCCCAGAGGGAGGGTTGAAGGGGCCGTGGCACGCAGCCTCCTCTCCCCGCAGGCCCAGGCAGTGCTCTGCTGTGAAGATACAGAGGAAACTGTGGTACCGGGACGTGGAACACCCACATGTGTGTCTGCACTGTGTGAGGAATCTGTTTGTTCAATGGGGGTTGGGGGTGGTTTTTCCTGACAGAGCCGTGGCTGTAAAAGGGGTGTATTTGATGCAGAGCTGGACACCTGAAGCCTAACCCTGTGTTTTTTAAATAGAAATATAGTCTGCTCCAGAGGTAGTAAAATCTACAGAAGTGTGTTTGTTGGCTATTTGTTTATCATGTATAGTTACATGGAGATAGCACTGCCTGAGGAGTTCAAGCATCCCACTGCAAAGCTCATGATTTTATTTCTGTAGTATCTATAGGAAAACTCAGGTGTGATGAGGTAACTGAAGGAAATAAACCGTGCCTTGGTGAAAATGACCGAGGTCCAAGATGGGAGGGACAGACACAGCAACAGAACACCTCAAATCCGGAATTACTATTAAGGGCATAATTGTGTAAATGCCGTGAATTTAATGCATGAAATTCGTATAATGTGAATGATGCCACTACAATCATATATGCTCTTCTGTAAAGACTGATTTTGCTGAAGTGTGAGTTTTGCCTCTGGATTCATAGCGGTCACCTTATTTCTGAACATGTCTGAAGGTTGATCCCAGGAGTATTAAGAAGTGAGAGGGAAAACCCGTTCCTGCATCAAAGGACTAACCAAACTCTGCAGAGGCTTCTGCCACTGACTTCAATAGCCTCTGGATCTGTTACAATATCCTTAAACCCAAATCCATATAAGCACTTAGAGTAGCACTTAGGATACTGAAAGAGGTAACAGAGTTCAATTATATTACAGTAAAATCCAAGATAAAGTAAAACCCACAAACCTGCTGTCTTAACTAATGTATAACAAAAGCAGCAAAATCCCCTGTCCAAGCTGACATTCCTCACGTAACTGTCATGATTATGGTCAGCTTTTGAAGTGTTCACAACACATTTTATTAAGAAGTTGCACAGGCTGGTACTACATGCTGTATTTAGGCACAACAGGATGCAGAAAAGGTAGCTTTCTCTTCTCTTTTTTTTTCCTTGTCTCTAATTTACTGGTTTATTTATATTTTTACTCATCTGAGGAGAAAGCCGAGGGATTTGTATCCTTTATTGATTGAAGAAAAAAAGGCACATATTTTAAATGCTGAAACCCAGAATAACTCCTTCAAAAGAAGAAACATGCTTAGTGATTTTTTTCATATGTATTACATAGAATACAGTTCTGCACTCATTAATTTCTTAAAGGAGGATAGAAACTTATATACA
Organism: Rhinoptilus africanus; assembly: GCA_013400135.1. Lineage (NCBI taxonomy): Eukaryota > Metazoa > Chordata > Aves > Charadriiformes > Glareolidae > Rhinoptilus > Rhinoptilus africanus. The sequence goes on along the minus strand of VXBO01010329.1, from coordinate 494,348 downwards.
GTTTGTCACAGAACATAATGTGTTACAGAATTAATTTTCTGCTCTGCTTTGTTTCAGTTCGTGCAGTTCCCCCAGGTTTATTCTTTGATTACAGCTTCTATTGTCTACCTTGTGAACTGAAATGGTTACTGCCAAACTGCTCTGTCTTTCAGTTTACAGAAGAATTAGCAATGATATTTGTACTCAGTTTACTAAAACAGACCTTGCAGACCCCTTCCCGTACACTGTCAAGGTGCATGCTTAGCAAAGCAGTAAAACTATTAATGGCATTTTTTTTTAATGGCCAAAACCACGACACATTTTTTTATCACAATAATCACTATTAATGGAGAACAGCCACATTTGATATCTGACTATAAAATTCAAAGGAAGAGCAGGGCTGGGGTCACAGCAGTAAATTAATTAGAAAGAGTAAGGTAAATAAAGGCAATGAACAAATCTAGGTACTGCATATCCTCTGCCTGGGGCAATTCCATTTGGCAAAGAAAAGGTCAAGACAGATGAAAAAAATTTGAAGTAGCAATGATCATGAATGAAAAATCAGACACGAAGAATATCTGAGGATAAAGAAACAATAGAGCCTTGAGCTTTAATAAATAATACTTTTGCTTCCTTAGCACTTCCCTCCTCAGGTTCTCAAAACAATTTATGTACACTAATGAATTAAGACTCACAACCAAGGTCACTGTGCATCTCCATTTTCCCAGACTGACTCTCTCTTTTTCCACTAAGAGGTGGTGTTCAAAGGATATTGATGGCTTTCTGTATTTGTTTGGGATTTTGGATGCGCAGCAGCCCTGCTGGAGCAGTAGCTCTGACCAAGCTTCTGTCTATCCAGAAACCAGACACGTCCACCGTGCATGTGTGGGGAGCCCTTCTGCCTTTTGTTGTGCGGCGACCATCTGTGCCGCACATGCAAGGAATGTCTGAGGTTTCCCGTCACATAAATAGGGCAACCTCCTTTGTGAGGGGGTGAATAAACAAATTTTCTTAAGGGGAGCAGAGGAGGGTTTATTGGTTTTTGTCTTTGATTGTTTTTACTTAAGATTGCATTATTATTATCTTCTTTTGTAGTACCACTTCCAGGCCCTAGACCCTGTTTGTGCTGGATACTGCATTAAGAAGTGTGTAACAAACCAGCATCCTTGACCTGAGGAATCTCCCTGGTCTGTCTTGCGGAAGGATTTCTAATGGAAGGCAACATGAATGAGGCAACAGAATTTCAGTCAACGTATAGAAGTACGTGTATATTTTTTGTGGTGAGTTTAGAACTGGTGGCAGAATCAAGGGTCTAAGGATAAAGCTCCAGACTTGCCTACCTGGGTCTTGGGACCAGGTGCCTAAATAAATGATGTGATTTTCAAAAGAGGAAGTACCCGCCTTTTCCAATTACTCTTTGTTTCAGTGTCAAACACGGATCTGCTGGTTTTAGTAATCCAAGTATGGATTAACAAGTAGGAAGCAGAATCTGTCTCACTCCCATTTGTAGAGAACTGATGTAACTAAGATCTGTAGTCCATAGGGGAACAAGCTATGTACAGGCATGTGCAAACAAACATCAGAGCTTTGTTGACCCTCATGTATGCGGATTTGCCTTGGTTCTATCCCATTTGAAAATTGCAGGTACTTGCTCTCCCTGAAAAATTACAGCTTTCCTTGGCATGGCTAAGCACAGGTTTGTGTCCTGACTCAAATTACTCATGCTAATACGTCTCCAAGTACAAGATGCTGAATGAGGAGCGGGGAAGGCTTCTTTATCGGGGTAAAGTCGTGCATGCATAATACAGTCATCTCCATTTGTAACTTTTTTTCTTGGGACTTGGGTTAGAATTACAGGACTCCTGAGTCATTAGGCCTTTGGTATTTGGCCAAGTGTACCAAAGAATATGTACCTGTGTAATTCTACCCGTCAGTATATTACACACCAGTGCAACTTGCCATGTGGCTACTGATTGATGCACAATTTTTCTCTCCACAGTTTGTATCTTGCATGTACCTTTTGTGTTGTAGTTCATGCTGTAATTTCATGCCAAGACAGCAGCATTTCCTTCCCAGCTGTAGAACCAAGAGCAGGATAGAAGTTAGAGTAAGAGTATCCTGGTAAAATCCCTTCATTGTTGTCTTCTTTTTAAATTATTTTTTTTCAACCATAGTTTGGGAAACAATTAAGAAAAGGTTGGTAAGTAATGGGTTACAGCAGGCTTGTCATCTGATTCATAGGTTCATAGCTGCTAAGGGGTGGTGGGGTGCCGAGTTAGCGGTGAGTCACAATCCTTCTCTGTTTTCACTGATGGAGAAGGAGAAGATAAGGAAGCCATTCAGGTTGCAAAGTATGTTCAGGAGGATGGAGTCTGTAAGGAACAAGATCTTAAAGGCCTGTTTCACTCTATTGTTGAAAGCTTACCATGACTTCAAATTCTATGCTAGATCTAGGGCATGACTAGAAGTTTTAATCTGTGTTTCAAAGCACCTGTGTGGCATGGCCATATTCAACAAACTTGATAGGCAGTTACTTCAGTAGTTCTGCAGAGTTTCTTAAGCTCAGAAGCTCTCAGTCACCAGGATGTAAGTCACTGTGTGGCTTACAGCTGAAATTTGGAGCTAGTTCTTTCTACTGGATTTGTCTCTTTTGTTAACTAATAGAAAGGAGGATAACATCTTAACTCCTCTCTGGAAAGCATAGACTCAGAACATACCTAAGGAAACACAAAAGCCAGATTTAGTCCTGCTCGAATGAAAAATGCTGTCATTTATTATGTTACTTTTCTAAGTGTGCACCTTTTCACTATAGCAGCCTTTTACAGAATTATCTGTGACCATGGAGGGTTTTGTGTTTATATCTGCATCAGGTAGTATTGGTCAAATATAAAAAAAGAGTCACAGCAAAGGTCTGTCTAGCTCCATATCCTGCCTCTTGATAATGGCTAATAACTTGTGCATGGAAAACAGGACGAGTATAGAGTGATACTTCCTTTGGTAAACCCTCCCAGCTTCCAGTGGTTTCTGGTTTAGAGACCTTCCTGGGCTGGAGGCTGCAGCTGTATCATTGTTTTTGATATTCCTTGATGGACCTTTTTCCTTGATGGACCTTTTTCCATAAAATTGTCTAATAATTTTTTTGAGACCCACTTGTATTTTTGGCTGCCCTAACATCCCGTGGCAATGAGTTCCACAACATCATTAGGTATTGTGTGAAAATGAACTTCCTTTTGTTTGCTTTTGAACCTGCTTGCTGCCTGCCAGTTTGAGTTGGTGCCCTATTTTTTCTGTTAAGACTACTTTAAAATAATCATTGCTGTTTACCTTTTCCGTGGTGTAACAGCTTGTCTAGATCTTAATTGTTACTCTCCTTGTTTTCCAGGTTGAAAGGCTCTGGCTTGCTGAAGTTTTCCCTATGCTAAGGCTTTCCAACATCTCTTGCGTGGTTTTGGTGCACTGTGTTTCTTGTCCTTTCTGTAGCTTTGTATTTCCACAATTACTGGAACTGTGTTCAGTATTGAAGAGATGGCATCCTATGAATTTATACAGAGGAATAATGCCATTTTCTGCTTTGTTCTCATTCTTCTCCTAAAATTTCCTAACAGGATGGTTTTTCCCAACTGCTGACACTGTGCCCATCTTTTCAGAGAACTATCCACTTCCCCAGGATTTCTTTCATGACTTGTAATAGCTGATTTAAAGCACAGTGAGAATGGCTTTTTCTCATACATTATTTTTCATTTATGAACTTTGAATTACGTTTATTATTTTAACACCCACTCATGGAATACATTTAGATTTCATTTTTGGGAATGGCTTTGTATCATCAGCCACCTACCTACAGCATTTCCAGTTCATTTATGGAATATGAAACAGCAGTAGTCACATGACAGATCCTATTCAGAGGCCTCTGGGGAGCTCCCTACATCACTGACGTTGAACATCCATTTCTCTTGGTTATGATCTTTTCACCAGCTGTGTCACTTACTCTCTCTTTCACTCATCTTGCAGTAAGGCTCGTTTATGAACTAGATTTAGAATCATTTAGGTCGGAAAAGACCCCCAAGATCATCGGGTCCAACAATTTCATACCATATTTCATACCATAGTTAATAGTCTGGCAATTTCCCCTGTGGTACCTGTGGGGATTACCAGTTAATCCTAATATCATTTTGTTATTTTTGTCTGTTCTGCTGCCTTAGATTCATTCTCCTTGCAAAAAAGGCTGTGGGCTTCTCTATTAAAAGATTCATTGAGTTTTCTTGCTATCACCTTACTGCCTTATGGGAGTGTTTTTTAAATACCTCAGTCAACTCTTGGTTCTGTGAACTGTTCAGACTGCAGCAGAGATTTACACATTGGAACAGAGTTCTGTATTTTTCTGTTGTCAAATTGCTTTGGGATTTTTTGTCCAGTAGCTGAACTTCCCTGTATCTCTCTTTAAGGATAATGACACAGGTTCTCTCACTGGAGAACTAAAAGTGAAATATATTTGTGTATGAGATGGAGTTAGGAAGTTTGAGCTCAAAGTTATTCTAGAAGTGGGTGATTAGATGGGACATCCTAAAATAAGGAGCAGAGGGACAGGAAAGGGAAAAATAAATTAAAAAATTTAAAAATCCCTTTTCCTAATTATGCTGAAAGACTATAGTTTTGATGTTTTTGTTAAGCTTTTCAGCTTCAACAATGGTTCACATGAGTAAAATTACTCAAGCTCATTTATATAGTACTGTGTTAATTTGTATAGTGTGCTTATAAAGAGACATAAAAATCTTAAAACATGTAAATACCTGATTTGCTAATTATTTTGTAATTATTTTTTGTATATAAATTCATTATACTTTCCTAGGTTTGTTCTTTTCCCTAACGAATTAGTTAATTAAAATAATCCTGTTGTCAAAAAAGCCGCCAGGTACTTTGCAAACTTGACTAGATAAATGTTAATTGTATGACAATTCATACAACCAGCAGCAACCAACCGCCCTACAAATCATGTTGGTTCATCACTGTATCTCTGTGGAGAGAGGAACTAACTGGTTATGAAAACCACGGAAAAGGCATATTTTTGATGAGTTCTGCAAGTGGCCAAAGGATAGGGAGGACATATTCAAGAGAGTACAGTCTTGCTTGCATCTGAATTAACCTCCTTCAGGATGAGATGTGTTTCTTTTCAGAGCAGCCACTTGAGTTTCATAACATGAGTTTCATTAAAATCTGTCATGAGAAATCGTGAGTTAACAGAATCCAGTTTCTGTAGCATTAACCTTACACAAATGCAGTGCATAGTAATCACAGTTCAGGTAGATTGAGTTTCATGTGAGATCTCAAAATGTTTATTTTACAGCATCCTTTGCCATGTTTGTATAACATCGCTGTTGCCTTTTTCCAGATGGGAACATGTAGGAATGCAAAAGGCAGGTGATTTGCTCAAGGACATGAGAATCTGTCTTCAGTGCAGTTAACTGGTGCCTTACTAGCCCTTGCTAGCTGTGCTTTGGTCTGAGTAGTCACCTGGAATGTGTTGTGTTCCCTTTGGGAGCTGCTAGCATTCCTTAATACCATGTAGAGCCTTGAGCAGCAAGCACAGAGTGAACTGGCTGCTAAGCCTTTTTTGCTTTTTTGTCCAGGGATCCTACAAGTGAAAGACAACTGCATTATGTAGTTCTTTGTGCTGAGGAAGGGTGAGTCTCACTTATGTTTTCTTTCTCAGTTAATTGGGATAGGATTTATCTGTCCTAAGTATGCAAGGTGAGGAATATGTAAAGGCTTGGTCTGCATCCTTCCTGAGAAGAGGTTGTAACATCAAAAATCAAAGCCTTGTTTTGGTGTTGAGAGCTGGTGGTTCTGGTCCTGGATGGTATATCTTTGTCTGAAGCATCACCAGCCTCAGAGTTTTGCTTATGGTTGAGAAGCCGAATTCAGGTTGCCACTAAGAGCCAGTGTTGACTGTGGTGAGAACAGAAACGTAGAGCTGAGCATAGCTGAGACTAGGCCTCAGAAATCTGGGTTCTCAAACCTCTGTTTTAATAGCATGGAATATTTATGGCCTTGATAAAATTGGGGAAGAAACATATTTTCATGCAGTATTCTAAAAATGTTGGCAAATTCTGTTACTGATGTTTTCTGAAAGATTAGAAACTTTTCAGACACCTCCCTCAGCAATAAATGTGTCAAAATGTGAAAACTAAAATATCCTTCTCAGAAACTAGGGAGCATCAGTATGTCGATTGCTTCGAAGATCTTACTGATGCTGGGGCTGTGGTTTAATGTAGTGGGAGTCTGGTGTTCTTTCACTTGAAAAAACAGAATCAAATGCAAAAATGAAAATAAAATAACACTTCTGCAGCTTTCTTTGTAAACAAATCAGAAACCTTAAGGCCAGGATAAGAACACAGTGGCTGCCAACGGGAATAACTCAGCTTAGGTTTGATAGAAGGAAATGATAGGTCTCAAGTATATGCTACCTCACAGGAAGATTGTAATGAATTCCAGCCAGCTTCAAGAGAAAAACAAAACCTATTGATTTTATTCCAAGGGAAGAAAGAGGAAAAAGAACAGATGTATGAAGTCTTCTGTCCACTTACTGCAATTTGCAGTGCTGACTTAGAAACAGATAATGGCTTAGCTTTCTTTTCTTCTTGTGCTTCCTTCTGTAGAAATGCCCTGGCTTAGACACCAAAAAGATTAAATTTGGGGTAGGAGAGAGGAGAGGGAACAAGGACCTCACACAAGAACTGACCTAAACTCTGAGGAGGTTTGTATAATCTAATTTACAATAAAATGGTATTTACAATGTTATCAGACAAAGCTTAGCAGTGTTAAGTTAAACAGCATATAATGTGATTAGTGGGGGAGTCATGCCCATGATGTCATACACATTCTCTGTACTCTTGGAATGGGCAGATAATGTCTCAGGCATTTATTCTCTTGTGACACATAAGAAAAGCTCCATAAAGATTTGGGGGATGGGAAGGGAATATGCATGTACACATGCTTGACAGCGCGCATGTGTGCACACAGCTACAGTGGAGCTGACAACACTACGCCTCTCCCTTTGGCGCAGAACTCGACCTGTGGTTGCACCCTGCTAGCATAGTGCTGTGTAGTGGTAAAAACAGGCCTTTGGGAATAGTTTAAAAGCTCTAAGTTCTATTCTTGACTCTGCCACAGACTTGGTTTTTGACCACTTAATCTTCTTTGCCTCTGGTAACTCCATTTTTAACTAGTAAAGGTAGTCAGCCTTATCTGCAAAGTGCCCTGAGTGAAGAGCTATATGTAGATGGAAACCACTGGCATTCTGTTCATTATGCAGAACAAATACGGCTAGACCACAAAGAGCTTTGCTGTAGATAACAGCAAGCAATTTCACAGTTAGTAATGGCCCATTCATAGAAAATTAAATCTTTATCTTTCTGTCTTTCTGAGGCATGCAAAATGGTATTAAAAATTTTGGCTAGTCTAATTAATCTGGTAAGCAATACAAATCTCAGCTATAGGTTTACATCAAAGATAATCTAGACTGCACTTATTTTAAAGCATGTTTTGGTTTAAAAAAGCTCTTGCTAAAAGCTTCTGAATCCGTTCTTTCTGTCATGGTGTGAAGGCAGTATAAATTGTTTAACTCCGGTGTAGAGATTGACTAGATAGTATTCCTGTTTTCAGTGATGCGTGGAATGAATATGGGCTAGACTTGAGTTCAAATGGGAGTTGCAGATGTGGAGAATGAGATGGGGCCTGCAGACAGAGCTGAAAAAACTTGAAGAAAAGCAGCGGGCAGGAAGGAACAAGTGAGCTTGGAAACTATGGCTCATGCGATGTCAACTCTATTATATGTTAAAATCAACTGCAGCACTTGCATGATACCCATCTTTTATCACAACAAGTAGTCATTGTCTTGGCTGCAACACTGATGTGTGTTTATGGCATTAGCATGGATTTGTTAAGAAATGCATACATGAATTTTATTTGACTGCAGAGGGATGCCATCAAGAATAAATCTTTGTTCAGAAAGGGTAAGCCAAACTTTTGTCTCTGTGGCTGATAAATCAGGAGCAGGGGCCAAGTGTAATCTGAACAGAGTGGAGCATTGGGCAGCCTGATCAGACATGTGGGATGTACTAATAACAACAGTGAATGAAAGCAAAGCCTACAGGTAGACACCTTTTAAATAATCAAGGCTGACAGTTTTACTACAGTAGCACAGTTTAACACTTTGTAGGTAGGTGCTACATCATAGGTCCTGCTTATATTAAATAGTGTGCAAGCATTACACAGCTTATTTAGAACGGAACTTTTATTTCAGGCATTTTTACATTTGCTAATGGTTTTTTCCACTCTTGCAGTCATTACAAATGGAATATCTTATTGTTGCAGATGGTATTGCCAACAGATGACTGAATGATGTACCAGAAAGACATTTTAAATGACCTAGATTAACTCACAGAGAACTGGGCATCCCAGATATATTCTCAAGCACAGAATATTTCCAAGAATGAGTGTTTCTGACACTCCTTATTGAAACCATGTACAAAGAGTTATCTGATACCTAGGCAACCAGAGAAGCTGTGTGAAGGCAGATTGCACGCAGTGCCTTGAGTCTTGAGAACTAGGCTGGGTTATGGACATGCTGCATTACCGTGTTAAAATGTCCTGTGCCTCAGTTTACCCATCTGTAAAAAGTGAGGTGCGATGCTTTGTATAGCATCTGGCCTAGGAAAAGTGTGTTGAATGGCTAGTGACAAATGCCAGTTAGGGACATGCACAGTCCTTAAAGTAAAAAACTTCACAAACCGTAGAGCCTGAATATCTCAATGAACAAAATGCCTTCCTCTCAGCTCTCACAGGAAGCAAGTTAATTGGTAGGCCAATAACTATAATGAGGCAGAACCTGGGGTTTTGCATGTGTATAGTGAGATCCTCCCCTTGGGGCCAAACTCCTGTTCCATATTATGAAAGCAGTAAAAGGTCCCCTCAGCAGGTGCTGCATAAAGGCATTTCAGCTTTGCCTTTGCAGTGCTGGAATTGCCAAGCTATTGCTTTCCTGAGTCTCCAAATGAATTCCCCAACTCAATGTGGAACAGCTGTGTGATAGATACAGCCTTGAGAAAAGGGGTGGCAAAAGAACACAACAAATGGGGATTTAATCAAATAGCACAGGGCTGCAAAACAAGATCAGCATGTTTCTACTCAGCTTTCCTTTGGGTAATGGAGACCCTCTCAGTGTCATAGCTCAAAGAAGCGAGGTAACGTGTGATCGTATGCTATTAAGGGCCATGTTGTGTCGTGAGGGTAAGTGAATAACACTTGCTGTGTTCGTTAATGCAATGAATAACAGCATGGTTTACCTAGAATGATGCCCAAGAACTTTACATCCTGAAGAAGGATCTTTCTTACAACTGCCTGTGTATTGCTACTGCCTCTGTAGAGTTAATGAAGGAGCGGTTTACCAAAGCACCTAGGCTTTAGCCATTTGAGCCAGGAAGTGAATTAAAAACTGCAATGAGATGGGACAAGTCTGAGAGGGTGGAAGTAATTCTTCTAGTAGAATTTAATTAGGACAGGGTAGCATTTCTCTTCCTTCAGATATGATTGTGGAAGTAGTTGCTTTCTACTTTATTGAAGTCTTCTGAGATGTAGTTTGCACAAAAAATGCTCTTTCAAGTAAGAAAAGATTATATTAAGGGCCACAAATGGTGAGAGTTGCTGTTTTGTATTTTTCCTTAAGAAGGGTACTTTTAGCCATGCTTTCATTTAATATTTTTTGAAAGGAAGGTTTGTTGTGTGTCAAGTCTACCTACGTGAGTTTCCAGAGGGCTTCTTAAGAGCTTTTTGGAGTCATTCTACCTTGTCAAATACTGACTATGCCTGTTTGATCTGAGTGATTGCTTAGTTGTAAGTGTTATGTCTAAAATATAAAACAGACAAGAAAAAAAGTAAAATGAAGGAAGACTTTGTAACAGACAGAATAGGGCTAGCTAATTACTGTGGCATGATAATGCCTTAGAAAAGTCAACATCATTATGAAACTACTATTTTTTCTTTTTTCCGTGTCATAAAATTTCCTTGAAATCTTTTGGTTTTTAGTCTGTGTGCACTTTACAAAGTGATCAGAAGTTAAACAGCAGCATCTGTCAGAGAAGATAAATGACCTACCAGCAAATCATCTCAGTTAAAAGGAAGACAAAAATCTATGGAGTAGCGGAATGAGTTTTAAATTAGCCATTTCACTTAACTTTGCCCTAATGAAGGGCTAGTCTTTGGACCCCTGCAAAACAAATGAGAGCATCTAGTTAGATCCAACGGAAGCCAGTCATTGAAAAGGCTTTTTCCTTATGAACCTAATTGAAAGTAAAATAATTCCTTTGATAGCTGTCTTCATTTAACAGTATCTTTCTCTTTTCCTGATTTATATACAGTAAACTAAGGACTCTGTTAATTACAAACACATTTGCCTTTTGCAGATTGACAACTAAATATGCTTCAGTGAACCTGGCTAGAGCAGTCGCAAATAACGTGGAAAGATCTGCAGTGCAAGTTCTTCAGAGGTTTCCTAAGAAGAACTTCATCCGAAAGGTGGTAAGGTAACCTGCACTTAAAAAGCCTTTACTGTGTATTGAGGCAGTGATATGCGCAGAATTAAGTGGAGCGTGCGCCACTGAGGAAATTAGCTAAATTTACACAAGCTAAAATCTAACCTGGGATTTCAAGGATATTTTATTCATTAAATTAGCTTGTTCTTCTAGTTTTTTATGTAATGGCAAAGTAAGGATTTCTTTTTCTAAAATCTGAAGAAATGATAGAAAAACCGTTGGACACTTGATTGCTGTAGAAGCAGGATTGTGCCTTTAAGGCAGAGGGAAGGAATGTGTCAGTCATGGCCCCTCTAAAACAGGGACTTATCGTGATTATGGTATTAGCTTGGTAGTAGAATATGATCTCATCACTGTGAAAGATTACATGAAATATCAACTTGGCTGGCCTTAACACAGCTCTGTTCTCAGTTGCATTTTCAGTTGCTGCAGCTGACATAGGGTTCTGTAATTTGAAGAGATGGCCATAAAGATGTTTTGCAGAATTTGGCCTATGTATTCAAGTAAGAAGATTCGGGAATGGATAAAATCATAACTGCCTCTGATGTTTTCTCTTTGACTTTTTTTTTTTTTAAGAATTTCAAGAGCAAGCAAAACTTGAACACCCTTAACTTCAGGGTACTTAGAATTTATATCAAACCTGGGAAATAGATACCTGTCTGATGGAAAGTCACTGAAGTCAATGTAGGCTAAAATGTGAATTACTGTCCACCTTCAAGGAATGATATGTTTGAAGAGGCTAAGTGCATAAGACAGTTTTGAGCAGTAGGTGTTCTGCGTACTGTAGTCAGAGGGACATGGGAATGCTCTTTGTGGAGCACATGATACGCTGTGCTCGTGCTTTCTGCTGTATGTTTGCTCTGAAACCTAGAAGCCATCTTTCTTGAGTGAATGAATACTAGGTGTAAATTATTCTTGGGTAGTTTTGGGGAATCCGTTTGCTTTGGATTTGTATCCTTCTGTTTTCACATTGAAGATAGTATTTTAAAAATCCTTTAAAAGGATCTAACTCAACTTTCTACCTTGAAATTAAGCTACAGACTAATTATTTACTCAAGACAGTAAGGGGTCCTCTGAGTGCTGTAACTGTCAGCCTGGCGGATAAAAACCTACCTGGAAAGTAAATTTCAGCTTGAGTACTTAGCTGACAAATCTGATATTTCTGAGGCAAATTCAGAAGGTCTATTAATTTCCTTTTTGGTTTATGTCAACATCTAAAATGCTTCCTAAAGTAAGAAAAAAAAAAAAAAGTATTTCTTTGCTAAATCACATGGGTGCCTGGAATTTGTATTATGTATTTACTTGTTTTACTGAGCTTAAATTCAAAGACCACACCAGTGCCCTGGTACAAGAGTAAAGATGGAAAAAGATACTAAAAACCTGCAATGGCCAGGGTTTTCTCACGCATTGATTCCAGCCATGATCTCCTCAGAAGCTGTCTCATTTGGAGAAAGACAGTTACACCCCTCAGCTCGTACGGAAAGAGGGTACAGGAAGCCCCTAATACTCATTGTGCAATGTTTGCCCATTTTTCTGTCACTACTTCTTCCCTCAAATTCTGCTGTCCACCCATTTATCACCCCCATTTATCAGTTTTCTTCCCCCAATCCACTTTCCTACTCAGTGCCTCTCCTTCTTCCTGTGATGTTTGCAGGCATAATCCTGCTCTCAGAAATAGTTTGTGCTCCTTCTGCATTTTCTGCTGTGCTTACAAAAAAAAAAAAAGGCAGCACCCTTTACAGAGGAAAACTCTCACATGTGCTGTCTTCTCCTGCGCACCATCCCCTTTCAGATTTCTGCCAAAGCTTGGACTTGTATCCTGGCTGGGTGCAGGGCAGGTTCAATAGCTACTGCACGTTCCTTTGAACTACCTACCTCATCTGAGAACTTACAGGCTAGAGAGCCTTTCAGCTATTCACTCTGTGCATATGCAGTGTAGAATCACAGAATCATAGGGTTGGAAGGGACCTCTGGAGATCATCTAGTCCAACCCCCTGCCAGAGCAGGGCCACCTTAGAGCAGGTTGCACAGGAACCCATCCAGGCGGGTTTTGAATGTCTCCAGAGACGGAGACTCCACCCCCTCCCTGGGCAGCCTATGCCACCCTTAAGGTAAAGAAGTTCCTTCTCATGTTTAGGTGGAACATCCTATACTCAAGTTTGTGCCCGTTACCTCTTGTCCTGTCACTGGGCACCACTGAAAAGAGCCTGGCCCCATCCTCCTGACACCTACCCTTCAAGTATTTATAGGCAGTGATAAGGTCACCTTTCAGCTGTCTNATGAATATATTGGACTGGGCCCAGTACTGTCCCCTGGGGAACACCACTTGTCACTGATCTCCAACTAGACTCTGTGCCCCTAATCACGACCCTATGAGCTCTGTCTTGCAACCAGTTCTCTATCCACCTCACTGTCCATTCATCTAACCCACTCTTCCTAAGCTTCCCTATGAGGATGCTGTGGGAGACCGTGTCAAAAGCCTTGCTGAAGTCAAGGTAGACCACATCTACTGCTCTCCCCTCATCCATCCATCCAGTCACACCATCATAGAGGCAATCAGATTAGTCAGGCATGATTTCCCCTTGGTGAATCCATGCTGAGTACTTCTGATAGTCTTCTTAATCTGTTGCAATCAGTGTAATCTGTTTGGCTCCTGAACATCACACTTTATGCCTAAATTGAGAGCCACGCACTTTTTATTATTATTTATTTTTAAAATGCTGTTTTCAGTTTGACTTCTTCAGTGAGGTAGTATGCATTAAATGAAGTAAATGTCAAGTGACAGGCTATTTGGGCATGATTGGAGCCATGGTCTGAATCCTAGGCCTGTGCAAATATCAGTAGATCTGCCAAACCTAAGAAAAACTATTTTATTTCTAGGGATGTCTGCCAGGAACTGGATTTGGATCATAGGCACTATTCTGAATGACTGTTGTAACAGATTTTGGCCAGAAAAATTGCTTTATGCAGAAAGGGGTTCTCAGCCTCAGTGCAGCAAAGGTCAGGCTCTACTGCATTTGTGTATTTCTCTCTGATTCTTTACCTGAAGACTCAGTGGCAGTTCTGAATTAAGATGGTATTTGAAGATGGAGCTGGCAAGATAGTAGATTTCATCTTAAAAGGAAAGTGGGTTTAAAAGGAATCATGGGCTTTCTGTTTTATAGGCAGTTAATTGAGCTAAAAGATGGTGCTATAGTCTTTTCTAAACTACTCTTTTTTTGTAAAATGTGTGTAAGAAGAAATCTCTGGTTAATAGAACTGAAGTTATATAAAATAAGTTTTAAAAAGTGATGAAACAAGGTAGCACTTACTCCTGTATCTCTGTATTGCTACATAATCCTGGAAAAGAGTGCAAAAAGTTGAACGATGAAGAAAAGAAAGTTAAGGCAGAGCTTTCCAATGCAGTGAAATGGGTGTTGGCTCAGAACCACGGTTCATTTGACTTGTCTTTTAATGTTCTGAAATTTCTGTCTATGCCATTCTCAATGAAGATGCTCAGAAATATTGGGAGCCTAACCTGAAACTGAGAGGTGCTTTCTCTGCCACAAAGCCACAGTGGCTATCATGAGGTGCAGTGACAGGTGTGAGATAGTGATGAAGCACTTCCCTGCAGCTCTGCAAAGTTCAACAGCTTTTTGGGATGGAATAGAGTTGTGCACTGAGTATCTCAAATTCTTTCCAAGGAATCTCACAGATAGTTGAGAGTGACGACATTGAGTCATTTTCTGGGAGAGGATTATGTTTTTATATCCTCAATACAGGGTGTTGCCATAATAGTAATGATTATTATACATAGAAACAAATGTATTCAGGCTGCAGTTTTGACCCAATTTGTTTTTCCGCTTTTTGCATTGGTATTTGCTAGTGTGAGTTGTGTTGTGTGTTTTTTCTTTTTCTCTCAGTAACAGTATTTCTAATTGTGCCAAATGGGAATAGCACGATGCAAGTCTACAAGAAAATCAGTTTCCTAAGTTTTTGAATTATAAAGGAAAGTGGTTTCTTTTCACCTAAATAATCTGATGTTAATGTAACTACAAGGTTCTTTGTTTCCTCTCTACTGTACCTTCATTGAATTGTGATCTTTGAGAGTTCAGTCTTGATGAAAACATACATATTTCCTTGTGTTGGTTCCTTTAGAATTTAAATTCCGTTAAGGTTTAAGAAAAAAAGTCCTTGAGAGACTGGGCACAAAACTGTATTTTGAATAAGTGCATATAATATGCATTAAGCTCTTGATTTTCTTCCTGTGCTGTCTCCTTTCAGATCTATTCTACATTCTCCTCTCACCCAGCTTCTGTATTATAGGCTGTTGTCTTCCCATTCTGATCTCAATGCTAGAGATCTCCCCTTTCTCATTGTACTTTCATAAGCCATCACTTCTTTTGTTCAGAAACCTTCTTTAAATTTGCATCTTTGGCCACACTCAGAATCATTAAGCTTCTCCCTCTGGTCTTTCCTGTCTGTCTTCTCTGTCTTGGTTTTCACACTGTCAACGCATTAGGGCAAGCATCATTGACCTGATGTATATCACAGAGTGTCTCGTTACTTTGCCCGTGGTAAGTTCTATCTGAGTATCAGTGTATTGTTAGCAAAAAGTACTTTCTGTTTATCAAGCAAGATGTGTTGAGGGATGCAGAGTCTAGATCTGGATTGAACTAGGACAGTGTTTCAAGGTTTAGGACTGAAACGGAGCTGTATTTGAGACCAGATAGAGGTATGCTCACCAACAAAATTTTGGCCCTGAAATGGGAGGTCAACTTTTGGCCAACTGCTCCACCACTTAAGATTAATGGAGCTATTCCAGGTTGTTATCGGTCTAACTGAACTTTTAGTCCCTTTACAATGTCAAGTGTGTGTGTATGTAAAGGCTTTTAAATTTTGTTTTTAAAACAATTGGGTTTTGGAAAATTTGGGAAAGCATTAAAGGCAAGAGTTGCACTTTCTGAGTGCATTTCTTTCAGCAGTGAAACTTCTGTCTCCATTACCCCGTAATGATTTAAAGGCTTCAAAAACTCTGACTTTGAGCACATTTTCCCTTAGCTTTGTTAACCAAAATGTTATGACATGTTCCCATCATGCCTTCACAGATTTCTTGCTTTCTTTTACTGTTTATTTCCTCCTAGCTGACTTGCCACCAAAATGAGTTAGACATGCAAAGAAGACATTAAACGAGAATTGTTTCTACACTGCTGGAAAATCTCTTCAATAAGGCTGAAGAGCCCCTGGACTTTATTTTTCACTTGTTCTGATTTTACACTGATGTCATGTAATTGATTTCAGTGGATTACATTGGTCAGCTTAGTGTCAGCTCCAGAGGCTATGGCAAATACTTGCGTGTTGCTTAACATCAAAGCTTTACCTCTCAGTACAGACGCCCTCCCTCATCCCTGCTAGAAAGTGTAACCCCCTCATAATCTCTCCTGTTTCCTAAACCTAAAAGTGCAGAAGTATTTTGATCAGACACAGTCAAGGTGCAGGGCCTGTCTCAAAGAAAAAAAAAAGTTGCTGAGGCAATAAACATTCTAGTATTCTAGCATTCATCTAACCTTTTATTTATTATCTTTATTTTCTTCCCTCCTTCTTAAGGGGGGAAGGGTCTGGCCTTTTTTTTTTGGCCCTGTGTGGTTATGTTGTGAGTTCGGCCATGCATCATTTGTGAACTGATGGGGGATTGGTTTGCAGCATCTCCATCTGCTTGGAAATAGCTGCTACTGCTCTCTCAGCCATGGGACAAGGAGCTGATCTTTTCCAAGACCCAGGACATACTGGACAGCTAGGAAAAGGAAGAGAAGAGGCAGAAGCCTCCAGGATTGGCAGACTGATAAGTTTTCAGCCCTTGGTCCTACTCCTAGACTATCTTGAATGATGCTTTAAGGTGAAGAAAATTCTGTGAGGACTACAGTATTCATCACGAAGACTTCAGAAGCAGTAAGTTACTTGAAAACTGTATCTAGTGTATCAAGCCTGTGTGATGATCTACAGTGGTGTCAGAGAATAAAATGTATGTGGCAAAAGCTATGAAATTGAGGAGTAGACTCACTTTTCTTGGAACATAAGTACACAACCTTTTGCTAAAGGGTTAACAATGAAAGGATCTTGTGTGTGGACAAAGCATCAGCAATCTGCATAAAATCGTGCACAGATTTTGAAGATCTGTTCCTTTGTGGACAGAAAAGCTACTCCTTTGGTAGGAGTCAGGGTTTCTCCTTGTTTCTTGGTTCAGGAATACAGATACTAATTTTAAGCTAAAGATGGTTCAGCCACCCCTACTCAAGATGGTGACTGTTATTCATTCTGTGCTGCAAATACATCCAGGCTTCAGCTGAAGTGTAGACAGTTGTCTTTGCGTTGGAGAACTTCTGGGGGTTTTGTGTTGTTTTTACAGACCCACCAAACTACAGAGCCTTATGCCTGTTTCATGTAGGTCAAGTCTGTGCTGTACTTTTTTGTTTCTTCTAGGGGTTTGAATTTTGTTTAAATAAATCCTGAAGCATCTAGTTTTTCATTCATGGATTAGAAATGTCCAGCCTGTGTTAGACTGGCTTAAAGGAATTTGCTTTTCTTGAGCTGCTGAGACTGTGGACATTTTTCATTACCTTTTTTCTTTTTTTCTTGTTTTCCTTTTCTTGATCCCTGCTAATCAAATCTGAACTTAATTCTTGAATCAAATTCTATATTCTGATGTTCAAAGTAGATTTGTGATTGGGCTGAAATAATTCATTCTGTCCATGTTGAACCCAGCTAATCTACTTGCAAATTGTATTCTTGCCCTTTGTAGTGCAACATTTCTGTCACCCAAGGAAGAAAAATAGATGTTCACATGCTTGGCCGATTCATGTAAGCCACGTTTAGTGAATAGGCCCTTTGGTGTGTCATTTTTTTTCTGCTTGTTTGATAAACTTGAGACATAGTTACTTTGAAGACTGGGCATTATCTACCTGCTCTGGGAACAGTTCCATAAAAACTGAGATTGGATCTCTGGGCTGCTGACAAGCTAATTCTGGACATTATTGCAAGCCTCAAGGTTAGTGTGACTTTCAACAACAGAATAGAATTTCTGGTGCATTCATCTCATTTTAAATAGATCTCTCTCTCTAAACCTGAGCTAGACATTCATAGTGGTATGAGAATTCAAGCTTCTCATACATTGTATGAGAATACAATGTATTGCATACGTATACAATATATTCTCAATACGTTGTAGAGGAGTTCAAAGATACTGAGATAGAAAAGGAAGAAGACCTTCAAACTCTGGAGAGGTTTGACAGCGGGAGTCTCCACCTTAATGAATCTCCATCCAACCCTTGGCTGAAAAAGACACCTTATTGTGTTATAGTAACTGATGTGAAAAGAACTGATGAGCCTGTGTTTTTTGGGAGACAAATAGAAGGGGTTTCTTGAGGGACTGTTGTTGTTATTTACAGGCAGTACCACAATAAGCCCATTTATTGGTAGTTTCACTGCGGAGGTGAAAGAGTTGAAAGAACAGGGATGCTGGGCTCAGTTTCTCCAGAGCAACCAGAGGGTGTTCATCTGAGGCTGAAGGGGCCAGTGCAATTCACGTGTCCTGCTCTTCTGGAATGCTCCGGGGAGCATCTGCCCCAAGAATTCACTCCTGACTTTTGTGTGCAGTTAGGGGACTGTGCTGCTGTCAGAAAGGACTATTGGGTAGTTTCTGCTGTACTGCCAAAACATGCTTAGCTCTTTCATTATTACCAATTAGTTTTGATCAAGTATTTAGGCAGAGTAGAACCCTGGTGTGAGTTGGAAGTGTATGGAAATCTTGTCTCGCAAGCAGAAAAACTGGCAAAGATGATACCTTGCTACAAATAATAAATCATAATTCACTCTCATTTCCATTGCCAAACACAGTTAATGCTGTTACCTGCAGACTATCATCTCTTGTTCAGACTTTGGGTTTTTCTAGCATTGAGTTTCTGCGAAGAAGTTGAAATAGATGTTGGACTTGCTAGCGCTTTCAAATCTGTAACAAGGCCATCTCTTCATGGAGTGTCAGGAGGAGCTGGGCAGGCAACCCCTACCCTATGAGATCAGTGTCCTTCAACAGGTGTTGGGTGGGCCAGGACAGAGGATCCATCTCTTTCTTGGGAAGTCAGCCAGGAGGTCTGCTGCTTTCACACTACAATCTCCTGTGTATCTCTGACCAATGAATAAACTCCAGGGTGTAAATACATTCACAGCTAGTTGGAGCCAAATAGAATTGTGAATAAAAAGACAAGCACTTAGAAACGCTACAGTTTTCAAGCAATAGGGTAACAAACATAAACACAGTAACACATAAATCAGGAGATTTAGAAGTGTAGGGTCTCCAGTGCATTCATTTCCAGGCAATGGAGAAACAGCGTGTTAGAAGAGAGAGAGAGGATGAGTCCTGCAAGAGACCAAGAGATATGTGTTCTGATGCACTCGCTTTGTATGAATGTGTGCAAATTGTTATCTCTCTCTGTGCTTTGGTTTCTCCAGGAAACAGGGAAAAATTGTAGTCAAATGAAATATGTCATATCAATTATTTTTCTTTCTTATGAAAGATCCTTCCTCTTTCTCCACACCCTGCAATGTGTGCCATGTTTTGCATGCTGTTTCTGAACCCTCTGACTTGCTGACCTTCTTTGAGCAAATAAAGGTCTGATGTAACTTCCCATGAGTCCCATCTGATACAACTTCCTTTTGATCCCATCAAAGCTGTTTTATGATGACTGGAGGGACTGCTGAAGAGCTCCCAAAGTTCAGCTTCTTGTCTGACCACTGTAGACCACTGTAGACCCTGACTGGAAAATCAAAATCTCCTCTGGAGTCTCTTTGCCTGTTGGAAAGTAGCAGAGAACGGCAGCTCTATTTAAACTTTAATAAAGGTCTTTTGAGCAGTATTAGGTGTTTATGGAATGTCTGTAATAGTACATAGTATTAAGGTACATGTTAACATTATTATTACTACGTTCAAGCAAGAGGGAAGATACTGCAACTTTTAATGATGTGCTTATGGCTTTGTTGATTGCAGGAGTGTCCAGCTCCCTGTGCAGAGTTCCTGAAGAGCTGGTGTTTAGCTTGGGTCTGCATGTTCAGGCTGATCTGTCTGAGTCTGAGATTATTGACTGCTGAAATCTTGCCTTTGATCTTGCAAGATTTGAGTAGAAGGTAGAAGAAATCTTGCAGGAGTAACTTCCTCCTTCACAGATGGTCCTGTCAGGTTGGGACGAGATTTGTAAAGACAAGGCTCTGTTTTGGCCATGCTAGAATCAGATCTGGGTTTCTTCTGAATTGAGGTCTGGATAAATTAAAAACAAAGAAGCATGATACTTGTTTTTGAGGATTCCAATCCAGACTGTTCATCCTGTAGTTTTCAAGAGGCTCAGATCTAAGGATTGGATTTCAGGAAACTTTCGTTTAGGGAGTGACTGTTTAAAGAGTTGCAAGAGCCGTAGAAACCAGAGTTCTTTGTTCATAAGCCACGTGCAGTGCAGACAACAGCAATAGCAGCAATCCGTTTCCCCATGAATTGCAAACAAGCTTAACCCTGAGTTGGAAAGACCATACTCTGGAGAGGTGAAAGGAAATTGAATATCTGAGCTAAGTGTGTTCTGACTTCCTTGGAAGAAAGACTGCCAACTGTACAAAGTTACAATGATGATGTGACAAGGACCCACCGTCCACCGAGGTGTCCTTGAGCCAATGACATTCACGGAGGACTACAAAATAAGCAGTCCCTCAGGGTGAGGGGCATGGAGGCAGGCAGTAGGCCTTTATTATTCTTATCCCTGCTATACTTGGATGCCTTTGAGAGCTTCAAGCTAAGACTTTTGATGTGTCTTTTACAATGATCTGTTTCTCTACATATTTTGAAATATCTGGTTCCAATGGTACTAAAAATTTGCTGTGACTGAGAACTTTTCCAATGCAAAGTACTTGTTAAAATATAACACGTGTCCAGACCAGACTTGAATAAGGATTGTACTATTCTTCAAATTATATTGAGAGTTTGGCAATTTTCTTGAGCTTACGATGTAACTTTCCATTGAAGTCTAATTATAGACTTAAAAGTAAAAAGTCTTTCCTGTTTCATAAAGGATAATAGTGACCTTTACTAAGTCCAATCTCTATTTTTGAAGCTGTATATTAAGGGATATGTTGCTATTTGGCTTTTTTTTTTCTTATTTCTTTTCAACAAGTGATTCTAGAACGGTGTCATCTTTTCCAATCTGTTTTCTGAGCAATGTCATTTCTATTTGTCAGCCCAAGCTTCATCACAGTCTGATAACTCTTCCTGCTGAACTATTTGTGCTACCTTTCTATGTGCTTTGGTCTCCCTGGGTGTGGCTCTTGTCTTTTTATTCTTACAGTGTGCTATTTGGCCCTGACCTATGTTTGTCTTGCTCAGCTGGAGGTGGATGTTACTACTACTTTTTAATCTTTCTTTTCTGTTTGAGGGAATTTTCCTGTAGTAACAAGCAGGTGGCATTTTCTGGTACAGGGAGGGTACTCCCTCTTCTCTTGATGCCAATGTTGTCTTTTCAGTCAGCCATTTGGAGTTTGAGAATGGCAATGTTGCTTTTTATTTACATATTTCTAATAATCTTAATGTAGCTGTCAATCCATTTAATTAAATGAAAGCTCTGGGTCCTTAGTGCTGCTGGAACATAAGCGTGTTTGAAAACATCTACGTCAACTGTTTTATCATAAAATCATATCATGGAATGGTTTGGGCTGGAAAAGGACCTTAAAGATCACCTAGTTGCAGTCCCCCTGCTTGCGCTCCCACCAGCCCAGGGTGCTCAAAGCCCCGTCCAGCCTGGCCTTGAACACCTCCAGGGATGGGGCAGCCACAGCTTCTCTGGGCAACCTGGGCCAGGGTCTCACCCCCCTCACAGCAAAGAATTTTTTACTGATGCCTAATCTAAATCTGCCCTCTTTCAGTTCAGAACCATTACCCCTCATCCTATCGCTACGTGCCCCTGTAACAGGTCCCTCCCCATCTTTCCTGTAGCCCCTTCAGGTACTGCAAGGCCACTATAAGGTCCCTCCCAGAGCCTTCTCTTCTCCAGGCTGAACAATCCCAGCTCTCTCAGCCTGTCTTCATAGCAGAGGTGCTCCATCCCTCAGATCATCTTTGTGGCCTCCTCTGGACTCGCTTCAACATGTCCATGTCCTTCTTATGTTGGCGGCTCCAGAGCTGCAGGCAATACTCCAGGTGGGGTCTCACAGGAGCGGAGTAGAGGGGCAGAATCACCTCTCTGGACCTGCTGGCCATGCTTTTTTTGATGTGTCCCAGGATACGGTTGGATCTCTGGGCTGCAAGTACATATCGCTGTGCCATGTTGAGCTTCTCATCACCAACACACCCAGTCCCTTCTCAGAGCTGATCTCAATGCATTCTCTCCTCAGCCTTTATTTGTCCTTGGGATTGCTCTGACCCACATGCAGAACCTTGCACTTGGCATTATTGAACTTCATATGGTTCGCATGGGCCCACCTCTCAAGCCCGTCAGTGTCCCTATGGATGGTATCCCTTCCCTCCAGCACGTAGACCACACCACGCAGCTTGGTGTCGTTGGCAAACTGGCTGAGGGTGCACTTCATCGCACTGTCCATGTCAATGACAAAGATGTTAAACTGCGCTGGTCCCAGTACTGACCCCTGAGGAATGCTACTCATCACTGGTGTCCACTTGGAGTGCAACCCTCCAGCCAATTCCTCATCCACTGAGTGGTCCATCCGTCAGATCCATGTCTCTCCAATTTAGAGACAAGGATATCTTGCGTAACAGTGTCAAATGCTTTGTGCCTGAGTTTATCCATTATACAAATTGATATAATGTAATGTGGATAACAGTGTCATCAGGCAGAAGAACCTGCATTTGCAACATAGTCTTAATATTTGAGAGTCGTTTTTTGAAAGACTGTAAGGTTAAATCAAAGTACCAGGGGGGAAATGGTGTGTGTTGCTGCTTTTATTCATTACTCTCTGACATATTTTCCTAATGACAGTGTTTTCAACTCAGAAGCTGACTGATTTAATTTGTTCAAGGAGATTATTCTCACTCTGTCATTTGAGGAATACAGGTGCAGTCCTGCAAAGTCTTAAATGTCTGTCTTGAGCAGCCCTGCTAACTTCACCTTCTTGCAGAACTGGGCCTACAGTTTCTGATATCCCAGATATATTGCTTGTTGAGCCCCTACTTGTAGGAGATACTCTGTGGAAAACCTGCTTTCTTTGATTCTGAGGATCTTCACAAAATTCTTTCTGTTCAAGTTTATTTTATTATTTTATGGGTTTCCACTACGAATGAGACTTATCCTGTGCCACTGTGTCCAATCAGCATAAGAGCTCAAAGCCTCTAGTACAAAATATTTTCTATTAGTGTTTAATACACTATATAAATTAAATCAAAAGCAGCTATTTAAATCTTTCTGTAGCAAATACC
Organism: Rhinoptilus africanus; assembly: GCA_013400135.1. Lineage (NCBI taxonomy): Eukaryota > Metazoa > Chordata > Aves > Charadriiformes > Glareolidae > Rhinoptilus > Rhinoptilus africanus. The sequence continues at coordinate 471,341 of VXBO01010329.1, read as the reverse complement.
AGACATATTTTTCAAGGAAGGCTTATGTATGTACTTTATTCTTTTATTCATGTTTTCTTTGTCTTTCTCCACCTTAAAAATGAGAGGCCAGGAAATGGACTTTTGTTGATGCCGTAGACTTTTCTTTTTGGATCCATATATTCCTAATGGTTCTTGGGAAATTAATCAGAAGCAAAATCATTGATTATATTTATAGGAACTCGATAATTAAAGACTTGTTCCTTATGACATAATATGGCTAGACAGGTACTTGTTCATTTGGTAACCTTGGATTGAGATCTCGAATCCATTATACAGGTCAATAAACTACTTTCTTGTAATGCCATAAAGTTTTGCCATTATTGAAAGGAAAAAAAAAAGGTGGAAAAAAGCAGGTGAGGAGGATAGAAAAGGAAGGCTGTGATATTTTCCTCTTAAAGAATTTAGAAACACTGGTGTGAGTCTTATCCAACATGAGGTATGCAAACTATTAGAGATGTTCCTTCTCTATTGAAGTTCATTTTTGCTCTTAAAATAGTCTAGATTTGGGTTTGAAATCCTCTATCCAGAAGGGAGCTAAGACTTGGAACAACTCATCCTCAGGAATCTCTGTAGATCTCATTTTTACAAAGAATTAAGCAGTCTCATTTTCAAACGAAAAGTGTCAGATCAATAGTAAAATCATGGAAAAATATGAGGTTTAGTAGTCATTCCTCTTTTCTCGTATCTTTATATGCATATGAACTATTTTTTAAAAGTGATCTAACACCATTAGAGATTGGTGTCTTTCCTTTATTTACATGCTGTTACTATGATTTATTATACTGTGGTGGCACTGAGAGAGCAGGATTCCCAAATGCTGGGCAGGCAGAAGATGAAGTTAGTCTCTTCAGTGAGGATCTAGTATTTGTTTGCTTCAGCCCTCCCTGAGGAGGAGGTGGCTTTGCTGCTGAACTTCCACAAAGGGGGTGCAGGTTTCTATTGTCACTGTCCTTAAAGCAGTCTGGTCTCCTCATATTCTTTGCTTCCCAGTAAGCTGGCAAATTAACCTACGTAAATTGTCTAGCCTAAAAACATGTTAAGAATGAATTCTGGGGGCAAGTGAATGAATATGGGTGGGTGGGTGTTTGTGTGCATTAATCCTAAAATCATGCTGAGAGTCTGTTCTCTTGTGTCCTTCCAATGGGTGTATTCATGTCTGATTTTGATCTGAGCAGGTGAATGACTCGATAGCCCATTAGCAAGCATTTGACCTACTGTGTTCCCCATTTCCCTTTCCAGCTTTGACACTCCATATAATTTATGTATCAATTACACTTCAGTTGTAACTCAATTCCTAGTTTTGTTCCTTTTACAGAAATTAGTACTGAAAGGCATTATAGTGATGGAGTGCTTGGAATAGCCACCAAGCTGTTTGTCTATTTAATATACATTTTTCAAAGATAGCATTTTAATGACTGGGAGAACACAACAGCGATAACTGTACTTCAGAAGTTCAGCATTGGTTTTCAGACTCTTCGAATTTCAGGCTGCACAGTCAATGCTGAGTGATACCACTAAAGAAATGTGAAATGGAGAGCTACCCCATTCCCCCCTCCCTATTCCCCTTGCAAAATAAAAAGCAGGGGAGAAAAACAATGCTAGTCCGACTTATTTATCTTTATCCAGTTCCTCTGTCAGTAAGGGGATGAAGCGAAAAATTCAGAACAAAGTAACTTAAAAAATCAAAGGATTAAAACCCCATGTATGTGATCCTGATGAATTGGATGATTCAGAAGATGTTAACCAGAGCAACAGCTGTAATGGAAGGAGAGCCTGTAACAAACAGGTTTTCTGATTTATCGGGGTAATCAAGCATAGAAGTGGGCAGGCACTGGGTGGTACAGAATACCAGCATTTTTTTTTTGTGCTGCCTGGGAGATATATTTGAACCTTTAGAGAAGAATTGCCCCCTCCCCCTTAATTCCCCTGAAGATTTTTTTTTCTTTTCCTGAAGACGAAAGCAATGAACAAGCATTTCCCTGAATCTCATTTTAAATCTTCCTAAGTTTAAAATGGTTACTGCTTTTTTATCACTGTTGGTAATGTAACTGCTCTCACAGGGGACTAATCCTGCTCATTGAGGACTCCATTCCCTAACATAAGGGAGGTAATAAGTGAAGGGAAACCGGCAAATATAAATCTACAGATGGTGGGGTGCTTAGAGAAATACAACAAATGCCCTGTGCTGTTTTCAATGTGTTTTAGTTGGTAGCAACTAATGGTCTTTGCATTAAAGATTTTTAAGAAAAGAACCCACCCGAAAATAACTCTTAAACCCATCTCTAATGCTATTTTCCTTGCCTGCTAGTGCAATGTTCCAGCCTCTCTTCCATGTGTAAAATCAATGTGAACTTGACACAGACAAAATTTAACACGACTTGACTGTGCTCATGTTCTTAGAGGTAATGATCTATGTTCAGTGTGGTGGGACTGAGGCTTTCAGCAAGTTTTGTCCGTTATAATACACATTACATTTTAACATGCTTTGCAAGTTTGCACTCAGGGAACACGCTCTGCAGTACGGGCTTTATAGTGATAGTCCCTGAAATCTCTCAAGCAGCGTATTTGCTGAAAAATACCAAGTCTTGGTATTTATCAATCTGTTTGAGGGAGTTTTGTCAAGCAAAGCTGTTGAGAGCTTCTTGAGATCAAATCCCCAAAGAGAAGTGCTATCTAACCTTTACTCTGCATTTTGAGCTTTTAGATGTCTGGTTGCATCACCTATTTGTTCCTCTTTATTACTTCTGGATATTTTCCAAGGTCCCCCCAGCAGCATGAAGTGCTCATCTCGTTTTCCACTGAGGTGGTCTGAGGGCCATTCGCACAGCACATAGCATCCTGCAGAGCTGCCTCTGTGCAACACCAGCCACGAGTAATCGACATGTGTAAGTTCCAGCCACTAGCGACTGGAAGAAAGAAAGCATTCAATTGCATCCCCCCAGACTTTTGTTTTCATCAGTATCACTATTTTTTTTCTTAGTTTTATGATCTTTCTCAGTAGCGCTTTTGTCTGGTGTATGTTTGTTAAGAAAATAATTCTTGTTTGCTTGTTGCAAGAAGAAAGAATTTCCCTGCACACATGGGATAATATTTGTTTGATTTCCTGATGTGGTTCCTGAAGCCAGAGTATGAAAATGTTGATGTAGTCTCTTGAGATGATTAGGACAGGGAAGTAGTCTTTTCTTTTGTGTGTGCATACAATTGCCCAGATTTACTTAAATTTTAAAATTATCATTATTATTTTAGTACTATAGGCTCCTTAGAATGGGCTTGTAGTGGTGGTATTCTTTGTTGTTATTGTTGGTTTTAACAAGATGCATCGTGTTGTGGTGAATAATTTCTCTTCAAGTGTTTCAACAAAGCTGTTACCAGGTCATGAGTTTGCAGAGTGAGTTGAATTCTCTTCCCTAACTGGATGCAAGTTCAGAACAATTGCCTATTCTTAGCTTTTGCTATTTCTGCTGCTGGGTTTGCTGCAGTTACTCATGTAAGATTGATTTTTCTGTTAGTGAACCAGTGCTTAAAGGTACAGGTACAGGCTGAGAAGCCATTCCATTAGGCTGAATTCAATATCTACTTAAATGAGAAACCTCTCAAAAATAATATTGGAATAATATCACAGAGCATCCAAACAAGGAAAAGAATGAAGAAAACAGACTGCCTTCCGTGCCTTCAGGTGGAGCAAATCTGGGCTTCAGTAAATATTTTCCCTGAGTTTGTGATTTCATAGCTGAGCGACTCCCAACAGAACCACCTGTTTGCCAGCTTTTTACTAGTCCTAAGCTACTCCTTTCTTCCCTGAGCCTCCCTAAATTTTTCCTGCTTCAAGCACCAAGTCAAAGCCCCTGAAACTACTGTGGCTGCCTGCCTGGCTAGAGGTGCTGTATCCCCTATTCCCTCCCATGCTGATGTTAGCACCAGCTCTTTCCATCTTGTTGGCCATTCTGGTCAACTGAGTCTATTTGTTCACCTTTCACCACAGAAAGCAATTCCCCATCTTCTGGGGCATTGCTCTGGTAGCAATTTAGCAATTAGCTCTGGTAGCAATTTAAGAAAACCTGGACGCCAGCTGGGACTTCCAAGGAAGAAAAATAAGATGTGTCTGAGACAAAACAGGTGCACCACAGCTCTGGGTTTGGTGAGCTCTAACAATACATCTGATGAAGCAGCAAAAATATTTTGGGTAACCTTAAGAAAAGCTGTCTCCTGCACTACATTATCATTAATAATGGCACATTCCTGGTTTCAGTAAGTATATCAAGGATGTTTATTTTAAGGAGAAAGGGCACAGTTTATTTTGCACAGAACATGTTTGGGAATGTTTGTCATGATGTGTCAGTGACAATCCGAAAGACCCAGTGTTGCCCTCTTTGCATATCACTGACTCCCTTGGCTCCCATCAGTTTGCATTCTTGGTATTGAACATGTCTCCCCCAGTGAAATGTTGATAATATTTTTAACAAAAAGAACCTTCATATAATTGATATCTGCAAGAAACGGAGCTCCAAAAGCATGTTTTAACCTGTGTATTTTGTAAACACAACATGAAAAATTCACAGAGAATTTCTGTTACATCCTGAGGCGACTGGGAGTCTTTTCCAAAGTAAAGGCTAGGGAGCTCTATGGTGTATAAGGAAGAGAAAGTGAACAAAGAGAAGCCAGATGCGAACGTACCGGTAGAATTTGCAATTAGTTTGTCTTGTGCACCTAGGAAAAACTATTTATTCTGCTGTGACTACAAGACAGACTACCTCATGGAGGCACAGTATATACTGTCAGAAGGTTTTATGCTGGTTTAGGGACTTCACCTTTGTAAACAGCAGAAGGTACACTGACATGGACTCTGTTTGTAGCACAGATAATATCAGTCCCTGGAGTCCCACCAATGTAACAGTGTCAGCTACAGGATGTGCATTTTCCATGCCCTGAGCTGACCTTGGGTGTGCAAAACTTTGGCAAAGCTTTACAGTGTAGACATGGCCTAAGGCAGGTAGAATTTGCCAAATGTGATGTTTAATGAGACAGCCAAATGAGTGTAATACACAGCAAGTTCAGTAAAGCCCCTCGGGGCTGGGGTCCTAGGAATGTGCTGTGATGTAGCAAAATAAGCTAGTGATCCTTTTCATCCACCTCTCTGGTCAGACTGAGCCTGGCTTCTCCGGAGATGCAGTAAGGAGAGGTACAGGGAAACCGACAGACCTGCTTTTCTCCCTAGGCATTTAATGGTGCCTCTCTGCAGTGATCAGGCACTGTCCTGTTCTGGTGCACACAAACCAGCAGTGTCCTCAGTCCACTATAGCCAAGAGGAAGGGCCACAAAACACTGCTGTACCTGACGTGGACAACAGAGCGGTGTAGACCCAATGCAGAGCCGGGCAGAGGGCATGTGTTATCATGGAAGAGAGCTGCCTGGGCCCGGGGAGGTTGTGTTGGCAGAGAAATTGGACGCTAGTGCAGAGGGACCACGTCCAGGCGAGTACTATGGCCAGATGGCTCAGTTGTGAATTTACTCACTTTTGACGAGCTCCTGGTATAGGATATTTTATGTGGGATCCCAAAATTTGGGCACTGTAATTTGGCACCACTATGGAACAATCCAATATGTATTTTTTTTTTCTTTTTATAAACATGGTTATTCTGAAAAAGTGTATTTACTGGTTTGAACAGGTTTAATCTCAAGTACTTGAGGTACAGTAGTTGCATGATATTGTATACCCCTAAAATGTTTTGATACCATCATTACAAATTCTGTACCTCTCTGTGTAAGTTAACCTGCATCTCTGCCAAATAAGTGCATCATGTCATACAAACACGTAATTCAAACTTCAAATATGAAGAAAAGACTACTGAGTGGATTTCTAAAGGGTTCTGAAGGACAAGAGAGGTTTTTGTGGCAGGCTCTTTTTTTTTTTAAAGGCAAATCCTTTTATGTTTTCTGCTAGAAAAGCTGCTCACTGGTCTTTGTGGTTTATGGATGAGGACCAGAACCCATTGATCTGTACAGTGGAGGGAAGGCACTGATCACTGGATAAGGCTTTCCTGTGTTTAGCACCTGCTGGTAGATACAACACCTTTTAAATATCTCAGAAAATGACACTTGATTGAATTTTCTTTTATTTCTAAGATAAAGTTCTTTTCTCCTTTCACACAGCTTGTGTTCTTTTAGATTGATTTAATCATAGATTAGAAGCACTAGAAACATAGGTTTTTGAGAGACCTCCTGGATGTGCATCAGACCACACCCAGCAGGTTTGTCTGTCTTTTGTTGGCAAAAGTTTAAACTGCGGGGAGAACCTAATGGGAATGCTAAGAGTTGCAGTTCTAAACTGAGCTCTCCAAGCAAAATCTCTTTGAACGTAAGAGAAATTAGTTCTATTTCATCCAGGAGATAAGAAAATAAACATGACAATTCCTTGGCTCTGAAATACTTTTTATTCAACAAAGTAACCTCTGTTTAGAAAGGCATTTAGAGCTCGCCTGCTTGACAGTAGCTTGCTCTCTGACATTCATCTTTAGATTGTAAGAAATAATAGACTAATGCTGTTTGTTTTGTAGAATTTGGAAATATGTTGAGAGATGACACTGTGAAGCAGAGACGTTTAAGCCAGAAGGAAGCCCTGGAGGATGGTAGCATAGCCCTGCAATAGGCTAAGGTAATACTCTAAAGCGGGGGCGGGCAGGAAGATTGAAGTCTGAAGTGCTCTTTGTTTGGCTCCCCCTTCTCCCATTTCTGCTCTGTGCACACAACCTGGAACAGATTCCCTGCTGATATGGAGGCCATGCAGTTTATTTCTGTCACACTCACATGGTCTTGCCAATAACAGGGAAGCATGAATCAGAAGCTTATTTTAAAACCAAAAATATATGGTGTCACTTTGTATTATGATAGCGTCCAAGGACCAGTTAGGATCAGAGCTCCATCTCTTACATGCTGAATCTATTACAAGTTGCACATGTTGTGTTGTTGATCCTCTGAGAAATGTCAATCCAAGATGCCACAAGCTGTAGGAGAAGGGAGGGTAAAGGAGCTGAAGTGTTGGGTGGTCTGCATAATGCTAGAAAGGAGACAAAAGGCTAAAAACTGTCACTTACAACTATGTAGGCAAGTAACTGAAAGATAAGACTAGGAACAGAGGAAAAGACCTTCTTTGTTTAACTGAACACTAAAGACATCTGGAAGATCTTGAGTTGATGTGGGGCTGGGGTGGGAGGAGGCAGGACAGGCAGGTGAGCAGATTAATGGCGTTGTTGCAGCTTACCCATATAGTGTTTGGGGCCTTTGTTTCCTCAACTGTTTATTTGGTGGGATATTGTTGATACAAACTTGGTCTGTAAAAATTAAATCAAGTTATTTGAAAAGGTCGGCTTCATGAGAGTTGTATTATTGTGTGCTCCCACTCTTTTCCATGGCTGGTGACCTGTGTGTTGAAGTGTGACTTACAGCAGTTGCAATTGCAAAACAAACTGAAGTAGAAATGGAGAAGTGTCTCATGCTGAGGATGTAAGATGGGGAGGAGAGAGAATGAAACTAGTTTGTCGCATAGCACAAAAACATCTCTCTCTTTGTCACGTCTTCCACTTATTAAAGGCAATATTGTTCTCTCCAGGCACTCAAATGAAAACTCAGAAATGAAAAGTCAGAAAGGCAGTTAAGTGATCTGTGCATGGATGCCACTGCTGTCTCCAGAAGAAAAAATGAGTGCTTAATCGGAATCATAAATTTATAAAATTCTGGCTAATGATACTCAACCTGAGCACTTCTACTGGAACAGGAGAAGGATATTCAAAATCTTACTGTCTCCTGGAAAGTCCATGGAGTTGGAGTCAGTATCATGGAAACCTTGGTTAGGTATGTAGTATTCAGCAACTTTACAGATGAGCTTCCAGGAAACCTTTACAGCCTTTGTAATAAAAATAGCATTCGTATATGACTTTGTTTATGGTGGGGCCCCACAGTGAATTATTTGGTTTTGTCTGTCAAATTGCTAGCCAGTTGGTCTTGCAATGAACAAGTGTAAGTTGGAGCCTTACAGCATTTAAACTCTATGAGAAGGAAATAATATTTTAAGAGAAATCATATTTTGGGCCCAGCAAGTTTGACAATGACTAGTGCTGCCAGAATTTTTAATATTATTGAATGCAACAATCTTTTCCATCAAATTCCATAATCATCTGGAACATTCCCTCTTATGTGAAATAAATGCTTGTAAGCTGCCAGGTGATTAACAATGTTTGCTGAGATGTGAGGGTGTCTCAGGAGACTCTGCTGTGTTATGCTACTGTAATTTCCAGTAAAGATTTGGTCAAGACTTGAAACTGTCTCAAATGATGTATTTTGCAGCTTTAAGTTAAAATTCAGACCTGCCAAAAGGTTCTTGATTGTTAGTTTTTCTGGCCGAAGCCACCTAATTTTTCCACTGTGCCTTGCACATCTAGTTATGGATGACCATTTTATCTCTCTGGCTTCAGAAAAGACAAACACTGTATCACTTCCTAAGTGTGAGGGGAAAAAAAACCCCACTAAAATATTAGTAAGAATTTTCAAAGGATTACAAATTAATCAAATATTGTACAAATAAACACTGAAAACGTAGGTCTTAGTGAAAAGATTTTCAGCCTAAAAGAGACAAGCCATTGGTTACCTTTGAAGGAAAGGGTAGAGGTGGAGAAATTAATGGTTTTGAGGAGGAATCTAAATTGAGAGGGCATTTGGCAGACAAAATGAAAGACTAATCAAACATAAAGAGCAGCAAAAACTCAGTCACAGCAAGGAAGAAACAAACTTAAGGAGGCTGAAATGGGAAGACCATAAGAAATAAAAGTGGAAATGAACCCAAAGATACCTGGACCATGTAAGGGATATCAGAAGGACTGATAGCTAATAGTGTGAATTCATTAGCAATTTATTGCAGATGCAGGGTATCATTGCAAAGTGCCCAAGTGTTCTTTTCAAGTTTTAAGCCATATGTAGTACCAGTGTAGCACCTGTTTATTTTGTTAATGCATGGGGATGCTTAAATGGTGTTGGATCGTCAGCATTTTAAACTATGCAGTCCTCACTGTGCTGGTTCATACAGCTCTGCAGAAAGCGTAGTGCTCCCATCGGCACAATCAACAACTGTACCTGCAGTGTTTTAGCTGTCAGCATGTTGGGTCCACTGAGTACCTGAGGTATTTTGCATTGTATCTATTTTGATTTCATTGTTGTTTATGCCATGCTTTCAAAATCACTTGGAAAAGCTTCTGAGTATAGGTATGATCTGCTTTTGTGGAATAAATAAATGCGCATGGGAAGAAGCAGAAAACTGCAGTCATTGTAAACATGATGGGAGGGTGAACTGCAACAATGAGTGTTTCACTGACCTGGAACCATGATCACCAACCAACACTGATAAATATGTACGTATGTGTGCGCATGTGTGTGCATGCATATATACATTTATGGTGAACCTCTAATGCAAACAGCATAAATGTAATAATTAGTGACTCTATCATACTATATAGTCTGCTTTCAGGTGAGAAACTGTAATTTATGTGTCTCCATCATGTATGTATACTTATGCATAATACATTACATAGAATAGATTTTTTTTTATGGTGGTAAGCCATTCTTTTTAAGTCCTTAAATATTAGAGACTGTATAGTGTAATTAATAATAAGTGGAAGTTTTGTTTTCATGGTAGGAAGCTTTCATTATTCTTTTTTTCTGTTCCAAGATGTGCTTCATTTGTTTTGTATGTTACAAAAAACACACAAATGGTCTTGTGACGTGTGAGTGTGACTGTTGGTTTCTGTAAGAAAAGAATATGAACAAACAAAAATGTCTGCACTGATAGCTGAATGGAAAACTTACTAGAAGAATCATTTTAGGTATGATTCTTGAAAATGTGAAAAACTAGGCCAATATTGGGATTTTCAAAATCAAGTTAGTGAAATTAGTTAAATCATTTGGTCTCTTTTACATTTTCACAGCTGAAATACAGTTAAACAGATTTAAACTTTATTTATAGAAAAAATATGCATTTGGAATGAAAAAACATTAGATGCATTTTAACATTGATGCTTTCTAAGATATGTAAATGCAGGTTTATGAAGAAATGATGACTGATACTAGTAATTTCGGGAACCATTTTGTCTGTGTATTATCCTTCAGCTGGGGGCAGTAATATTTTTCATTCTTTTTCTATTATAGCATGGTTGGTTTTTTTAACTGTGCAGAGTATGAATTACCTTGCTCTAACTGAAATGAATGTATATGATGCAGCATTGGCACAGTAATCACCCATGTGCATAGAAATTGTGCACCAAATAAGAGTAATTCTTCATGGCAGTATTAAGATATGACCTCATTCTGACACTACCCAGAGATTATTTGTGTCATAGTATTAGCACCTTGTGAAGAAAGGTGAAAAGGCAGTAAGATGGCTGACAGGTCTCAGTCTTTCCACACTAGTTAGAGTTTGGAGATTCTCCATAGGAAGCAGATCACATATGCAGGAAACTTTCTGGGATGAAAGGCCTTAGATAGAATGACAATTTTTATTATCTCTCTATTAGCCTTGGGTATTGAAGAGATTAGTTGCTATGAGGAGACCTTAAGAAAGTGACATTGAAAAGATAACTAAATTTGCTTGAAAAACAGTGACAACATGAATTAGGAAAGAGCAAATTCCTAAAATTTTGTTGAAGTGCTGCAATGCTGGATAACTTCCCAGAACAGCCACGGACAGCAGACAATGTGACCTAAAAGTCAGATAAACTGAGGAAGTATCTCAAATGGATCCTCCATGAGAGGAGCCAATTTAGTTTTCCAAGTCAGCAAGCTACATAAAGCTCTCAGCAGCCTTCGTGACATAACCCATGCAAGTGATACTGACGTTGCTTGGGCATGAGCCAGTGTGGAGAGGTGCGATGTAGAAATCTTGCAGCGGCAGGAGTAGGAAGAGATGCAGCAATTGACCTAGTAGGTGTTTCCCCTACTCATCACAAAGGAATAGGCATGGACAAGCCACAGGGAGCACCTAAATAGCTTTATGTCTAGTTATAGTGTTTCACTTTCAAGTGTCTTATGAAAGCGCTAAGGAAAAGCAATATGAAATAGAAAGAATGTAAATATTATGGTTCAGGGATATCAGCCCCAGTTCAAGTGCAAAAACCTGCCTTTCAGTGAGAGCTTTCAGGGGCTTCTAGTTCAAAGGACTTCAGAGATGTGGAGAGGCAGCTATATACATTACTTTGTTCTTCTCTATTGATTACCCCTTATTGATGGCAGATAAGTTAAAATAAGGAAGAGCATCCCTTCTAAGCAGTTCTGAGAGGACAGAAGCACTGGCATGGGAAAGAGCAGCAGCTACAGGGTGGTAAATACTTTTTCAAATGAAAGGATAATTTGTCTGCTGAGGCTAAAAGTGTCAATGTCGAAACAGCTCTTGCTCATGTTTCAGAGCTTCTGATGCAATCGGCTATTTCAGTGCATGATAAAATACTCAGGAAAACCCCCCACAGTTTTAAGGCTTTATTTTAGAAGGGCTTTTTGCTCGTCATAAATGTAGTGATCTTTTTGTGGTTTTATCTTTCAGATTTAAAGTACTACTGGCAGATATTTTAGGACTAAAATGCCGGTTAGACTTTACATTTTGTTTTGCTTTTTACAGAGTCTGATATGAATCTGAGAACTAGAAGATACATCCACAAGACCACTGGAAACTGCACATTTTTATTTAAACTCAATCCTGCTGTGTTTAGTGTCAGAGCTAAAAAGTGAACCTGGTATGAACACAAAGTGAAGCAGAAAACTACAATTTGGCTTCCACAAATCAGCGACTGGCAAAATCAAGTGAGATCCTGCATGTAAAACGTGAATACTTAAAATTTTTTGGCCTTAGTCACAATTTTTATTGTTAAGGTCTTACTTTCAAAACTACATTAAAACTACAATCACTTCTTTATGTATCTAGAGACTAGAAAGCAGCCTGCCTATATTCTAGTCAATTAATTCTTTGCTAAAGCAGCATAAGCACAAGTTCAACGATTTTCTTACTTTTCTGATTTATTTCTCTCATCTGGCTTTGCAAAAGTTCTCTGTGCTGACAATATTCAAATGCTTTCTAATTTGTGATTAGTGCACAGTAGAAAGGGGAAGGAAGAGTTGGCATGAATAGCTCTTAACAAGTAGGTATGTCTTTCTTTTTTATCTTTCAGCCAGGGCTTTGTCAGAGTGGAGGAGCAGCGATTGGGTAATACTCAGACAGGCTGTCAAGGTTCCAGTCTGGTTTTCTAATTCAGAAGCGCTATTGGATGACATAAATGGTAGGAATAATTGTAAATTCTTTGCAAAAAAAAAAGAAAATGGGAGTCCTTGAGACTGTAAGCAAAGGTCTAAAGTAGTCCGTCAAAAGCTAGAACAGCTTCAAAAATTATTATAGTCCCAGGTTGAGTGTTTTGCTTATATTTCAAGTGAATATTTTTCTCACTGATGCACTGTTTAAATTCCCCTTAAGGTATTCATTTGCTATCTAGTTCAAATCAAGGAAATAAAAAAGGCTGAAGGGTAATCAGTGAACTACCCTTGAAAAAATACAGTACTGACAGACTGTACAAAGCTAGCAAGAAAAGTTAAATTCTTTATTTGCAGTTTCAGAATTTTTGTTTGTACCCCCATACACAGTTGGCATCAGGAGCTTTAGCTTGAGAAGGATTGTCCAGCTCCTCAGACAGAACAACATTGCCCTTTTGTTCCTCATGGTGCATGAAACGAACACTTGACTGGGTTAGTGGTGTGGATTGCTGTGTTCATTCACTTTAGCTCCCTTCCATCCTGATCAACAGGATAGTTACTTGATCTGCAGCAAAAGAATGTTTAGTCTTTTCAGATCCTTTCTCATCTCTGGGAAGCCTTCACAGGAAAAAAGTTGAGAATGAGGGCAGAGAATGGCAATACAATACAGGTTTTGGGAAAATATTGGTCCTATCATGTTTCTTGTCTTGTCTTTTTTTTTTTTTTTCTTTTTATTTTTTCCCTCGTGCAGTTTGAATGGAGAGGAACATAGGAAATCTAATAGAAAATCTGTAGCCAGTGTGCCCTACTACTTCATTAGACTTTTAGTCTCTTCCCTCATCCCTGGAAGTAAAGGTGGTCTTAGTTTACCTTGCTTCTCAGCTAACCTGTCACAGAAGGACACTTCAATATTTGACAAGTAACGAGTTTGTTTGACAGATATTAAGTCTTGCAACGGATTATACTGGAAGAGGGGCTAGCTGCATTGGAGATATGGGGGAACTCTGAGCAGTCTTAACTGATGGAAGAAGATAGGTAGGGAAGGAAAAAACTCCCCTGCCTACTAAAATGCCATGTACTGGCCCTGTGTAAACTATGAGAGCTCCCAAGTACTGGCTTTTATACTTCAAGTGAGACGAAAGGATGGAAAACTGGTCGTCTGAGTTATTTTGAGGTTTTTATTATGTTCAGGGATTAATTTGGATGACAACAATGGTGTTTTTAGTGCAACAAGTAGAATTAAATAAGCAGTCTGGCAGAAGATCTGAGAAGCAGAAGGTGAAAATAAATAAAATGGAGCAGCAAAGAATGCAGAAAGAAACAGAAAATGTTCAAAGGCATGCAAACGCGATGCAGGCTGAAGCCAAATTCATATGCAAATGTCTAAAGCACAAATCCTCTTCCCTCCTTTTTTTCCTTCCCCTGACGATGTGTGTATATATCCCCTGCCCCCTCTTGCGTTTACTCTCGTGACATGGAACAGAGGAAAAAGGAGGCAGATGTGACTATGTGGGAAGCTGCTTTGCCACTCAGTTGTGTATGGGAACCACATCTTTTTCTGTATTTGTGGGAGGGGTATTTATTCTTTCAGCATTTTGAGAAAGACTTACGATTCCGCATGGATTTATGCACAATAGCTTTCCTGTCTCTACTCTTTATCTTTCTTTGAGAGCTCTCTGACTAACTTATTTTCCTCCTGGGATGCATAAAGTATACTCTCACCTACACTGGGATAAGAGACTCTTGAATACAAAGGCCTCTGCTGATGGCCGTTTGCAAGTATTGTCCATTCCCATCAGACTTCACCTGGAGCTCATCTGTAGGGCCTTGCTCAGGTTGGGTCACGTGGCGGGTCATTATAAACTCAAAATGGTATAGCTGTGTGCTATGATACTCATTATAGGAAGTTCACACCAAGGCTCTAAACTGACAAGCCATTTAAGCTTTTTAATTGCAATGATTTTTAAGTCATGTCACTGAAGTCAGTGGTTCAGTGCCTGAGCTTAAAGCTGAAATCATGCCGAAGTGCTTTGCTGGCTTAAAGCCCAAGCTGGCTTTCAGTGTATTATAGGCAGCCTTTCCTGGGATGATGGTGAATTAGAATTGTGCTAAAGTATTTCTAGCAAGATGAAAAATCACCTCACATCTAAAGGTTTTATTGCTTTTTCCGCTTTCTATGAACTCAAAAATGAGGCCATTTCTATGAGAAATGGCACTTGAGAATATGAAATTTCCAGAAGTGGGGATCCTTTTCTAACAGAAGTTGAATGCACTTTTTGAAAATAACAATGCTATCTCTGGAAACGCTGGTCCTGTATGATGCTTTGGATGTGCAAAATTAACTTGAATGTGAAGTATGCCTGTTTCTAAATTAAATTTACCTTAGTGCCCCAATCCTGTACTGAGATCTGCCCAGAGTCGGCGCGATAGGGCTGATATATGCAGCCTGCGGCTCTGCATGTCTGTGTCCATTTGCTGCTGGGGGCCTGTGTATCGTGAGGTAATATGTATTTATTGTTCTCAGTGCCTGCTGATGGTTGTCTTCTTAATTTGTCAGTACAGAACTGCTCCGTCAGTCCATCTGAAATCCTGCTCCTGAAGAAGAGATTGGTTGGGGTTTACGGAACAGAAAGTAACTCATGGCCAACAGTTAAACAGTATCTGATAGTTTCTCCTCTTCTTTGCGTATTTTTCCAGACACGTTTATCCTGCTATAGGCAGGGTGCTCCTGAAGAGCCGTGTTCTTCTGTAGTTTGTAGTTGCATAGTGAGTAATTTGAAACCATGTAATTTATTTAACACCATTTCACTCCTTAGCTTGCGGAATCTGTGAGAAATATTTCAGGTCCCTTGACCTTATTTTTTTCAGATTTGTTTTGAACAGCACGTCTGGAACATGTGTTTCATGTGTTATATTTCCTCTGTGGATTCATCTTTGACATTCAACGTGTGAACTTTTCTTATAATTAGTTCTGATCAGTAGAGCTAGTTCAAGTACCACTGTAGATAGTTAACTCAGTTTTCTTGTTGGCAGTCACAAAATACTTACAGGATGCAGTCTTGTAGCTGAGTGGGAAGGAGTGGAATTCTGCCCCTAACTGATTTCATACTGAAGTCAGAGGATACTCATGCGCCCTTTTGTATGCCTATAGCAGGTCTGCAAAGCCAGTGGTCAAATATTTCGGAAATGCATTCAACACAATAATTTCCACAGATCCTTGGGCTTGTGCATTAGTTAGATAAATCTGCCTCTCATCTGGGTGAGGTTTTATTCCATGATTTCATGAGCACTTGCTTTACAAACATCTGTGAATTTAAAGTGGACTTACTTTCAATACCTTTGCCAGTTGGATTTGATTGTTTCAAGTGGCACCTGAAGAGGAAAACAAAAGGACCCTTACAGTGATTCGAGCAGACTCATTGAAAATCAAAATAGTCCCTATTTTCCCTTGGGTTTTTGGGTAGGTTTTAGGGGGGATGTGTAATTAGTCATGGAAAAAAATCCAAAGCAGCAAGAGCAAAAAAACCAGACTGCTCTGGAAATGGTGTGAAGTTTTTTCTTTACATTTGATTGTATATCTTGTCTGCAGTTTGTTGCCAACAATTGCAGAAGTCTTGCCTGTTTTAGAAAGGGGGATGAGGGCGAAGAGGGCACAGGGGAAATGTTGACTATTTTATTTATGATTATCCTAGTAGCATTAAATAACACACTGTACTGTCCATGCTAGTATCTAATGACTTCTGTGGCTTTGAGTCCAAGGGCCAAACCAGCACAGGGGCAGAGAACATGGGCTGCATTTTGGAAACACCTTTTGTCAGGCAACCTGTTACACGGGGGTCCGGAGCCTCTTCCCGCGCCCCCAGCGCCCGGCACACCCCCTGTGTACATTCTGCGCATTCCACTAGTGACTTTGCTTACATAACCCTTGGTTCCTACCTTCCTCTCCCCACAGAGGTGAACTGCGGGCTGCCCTCGCTTAGGCAGCACCACCGTCCTCACCCACCGTCCAGGCTTGCTATGCTCAAGTCAATCTTAATTTCTCATTCCATTTCTCTTGTTTCTAACAGCTGAACACTAAAAGTCTTAGTCTTGGGGTTTTTCTTTTCAGGGCAGAGCTAAGGCAGTTGTGTAGCAGCTGCAGAAGCCAAAGTGACTTTGTATGCTACTTTACTTTGCTGAATTGAAATCTTAAAAACTGTTCCCCCAAAAGAACTGCATAGCAGTCCCATTCAGCAAGGTGGATGATGGAAGGTTGCAGGCTGGAGCCCAGCATGTGAGGCTGGGCAAACCTGTGCACCACGCTGAGACACCTCTTCCCTCTCTCTCTTCTCTCTCCAACATAAAAGGAATGCTAACACCCAACTTAAAAAAAAGAAACAACACACACCCAAAACACAAAAACCAAAACCAAACCAAAAAAAACCCCAACACCAAAAAACAAAACCCCAAACAACCCCCCAAACACCAAACCTCTGAGATCCTTGCACAAAGATGTGCTTTAGGTACAAATTGTACCTACACACATTTTAAATAGTGTCATTAAAATAGATTCACGCAGGACACAAGTTCAGGTTTCAGCATTCCTTGCCAGGTGCTGCTGACATCATAAAAGTGAAGGTTTTTCTATTTGGCCTGCTCTACCAATGCTGTCAACAATCTGTCTGGAATAACTGGTAATAAATGATGGTAATGATAATGTTGTTAATGCCAATAATGTTAATAAATACAGAATCTGCTACTCAATGGCAGGTTGCACAGGTAATGGGAGTAATAGTCTCAAAAGACTGTGTTCTAAAATAAGCTTATTATGTTTTATTGGTTTGGGATTTTTGATTTTAAAATTTGGTTTACAAAGATTTTAAGTGTCACCTTTAACCATCATCAGATTAATCTGTAGATATTTATTCTGGAACACAGAGAATGGTTTTCATTTTCAAAGCTGCAGAGCATTTCTGGCTCCTGCTGCAGTCAGTTGGAATTGTGGGCATGCAGGAACTTTAGGAATGAATTGTTAGTTGTTGTTATTAATTTATTTGGGAAACACAAACTGTATGACTCATTAACTCATGTCTTGAAAAATGCTGTACTCTTTCTTCACAATAAGCATACTAGTGGAAAGCACTACCTTCCAGCATTGACTTTCAGTAGAATTTGAGCAACAGAATTATGAATGGGGACTTACTTCAGTAATCTGCAAAGCCCTAGAAAGCTGATAATATACAACAGAGACAAAACCACAGGAGTTCAAAATCATACCCTTTTTAATGAAACCACCAGAATATGTCTGAATGACATAGGACATACATAAATATGATGTCACCAGCTTGAAAGCCTGACTTCCTGAGATTTTTTTGCATTGGTCCCTGATCTGGGGTCTAAATTTGATGTCATCTATTTGATCATTATATCCTGTTTCTTTTGACGTTCTTGGCTAATTTACTTTCTTTTGCTGTAATTTCCATTTCCAAATTCTTTGATAAGTGTCAGCCAGTGCCTTTTCAGACATTTCCTCTGTATATAACCCAGAGAGCTGCTTAATCATAAGTCATATGTGCAGCAATATGGTTTTATTATTCCTCACGTCTTCCTAAAAGTCAAAGCCAAATCTTAATTTGAGAGCACAATAGCTGAGTCTTTGAAAAAAGGAGAAAGAATGGTAAATCACTGTGGACCCAACAACTTCCTTAGCAACCTTTCATAATAAAGGGCTCTGTAAAGTACTTTTCACTCTTAGATTCTGTCACCTGTGTGTCTTTGGATCTGCCTTTTTACTCTTGTGACAGTATTTGCTCAGGCAAGTTCTGTACCAGAATTGAAGAGATGTGTTACAGAAAGCTAGACTGCAGAGGAAATCATCTTCACAGCTCTTCTTTCCTGTGTTTCCTTTTTGAAAGGGCAACTTCCTCTGGGAGAGACCTGTATGTGGCTGAGTCCCCACAGTTTATAGTGTCATCTTTGGAGATGGCAGCATTCCCAGTACCTATCTTCGCTGAGTGCCATAAGCACCAAATTTCACATCTATCTTCTTAGTAAGGAATATAAATAGAAATCAAAACCAGTTGTGCAAATGCGTTCTGTAAGTAAGCTGAAAAGAAATGCCTCCTGCCTGTATGTACTGTAACTCCTCTGCCTAGATACTTCCATTCATACATTCTGCTTGCTTGTTGTAAATCTAAATCGCTGTGTCTGAAGATATTTGTAACTAGATCATCCAATATAAAATGAGAGAGAGAGAGATCGATCATCTAGCACAGGAAACGTTTTATTGGAATGGACTAAAAAATGGAGAAAAGAACAAAAAAGACATTACATTTTTCACCATTAAACATTCTAAAAATAAACTGGGAACATAAAAGTACCTGATACATGGTTCTCCCCCCCCACTCCTTCTCCTTCTCAGACATGTGTACTCGTAAAATTTAATGGAGTGGAATTGCCTGAAAGAATGGGACCATTTTTAATACACCTTTCTGTGGCTCCTTGGTACATATGTGAACAATTTTAATAAAAAATGTTGATTCGTAGTGATTCTTAGACATCTTGTGGTTGATGATCTGTACTGGACAGATGGATTCGGTCACTGTAAGCCAAATAAATAAATTAGCGCTATCTTTGAAATGTATAGCCACACTTGGCATCTGCAGTTACCGTACTCCCTCCCCTCAGTTCAGATGCCTTCACCTATACTGCTGAACTGGCCTAACTTTATATTCTGTTTGGCCTTGAGTTAGAACAGAGGACCACCTGCATGAAAGAGATGTGAAATGTTATGCGTGCCTTTGTAATGGGATAAAGTACCAGAGTACCAAGTCTGCAAATATTTTACTGAGCAGGTCATGTATTAAGTAAAGCACTGAAAGGTAAAATGATAAATGATGAGGTCATCGTTTTAGAACTGGTGTCCAGGTGGTGAAAAGCCAGAGGGCTGAGATTTAGAAAAAAGTGGCTTCCTTTAAGCTTCACTGACTTGGTGTGTTGCCTTCATTGTACAGGATGAAGCTGTACTGCCTCGGCTAGCTTTTTGGCCTGTTTGTATATAAATCTGCCTGTAACGCAAGAACCTTGTAAAGGAAGGATATAGACGTGCTTTTGACTGTCATGATTCATCTTTTCAAGTGGCTCATGGGCTGCAAAAATACATTCTGTATAATGCTAGAATTTTACCTAGTCTAATGTAAATATTTGTGAAATGCTTTAATTAATTCTGTCTGACAAGGCGAGTCATGGAGGCTGTATTTAGACGTTTCCCCTCTCCTCCTTCCCCCCATTTTTAACCCACATGCTGCATATCAGCTAGTACCTGTGATCTCCAAACCAACCCGACAGTTCCAAACTCACTGGAAAGACATTCAGGTGAAAACTTTCTGTCCTCTCTTGTCCTTTGGGGTTAGCTTTCTGCCAGATTACTTGATCACAGAAAAATTTAATAACTGCAGGAGATGGGGTAAAAAGTACTGGATTGGGTCAGGGCATTTCATGCAGCTTCTCTGTCGCTTTCATTATAAAGCGGTGGTAGTGTAATTCAGAAGGAAATTCTGTTTGATTTGAAATTACTTCTCTCATTTGTGACTGTTCCTTTAGTTCAGTGTGTGATCTAGGTGCCCGGGTGTGAACATATGCATTTAGACTGATGTGGGTAGCACAAAGGTATGGGGTGGAGGGCCTATCAGTCATTTTTCAAAGCACTCCTGCTTTGTCAACTATGCAGCAAGCTGCTTTATTCTCTTTCTTCTGCCTGGGGCAGTGGAACATCAGTCAAGTATTTCCAGAGTGAAAGTCAGTTGTTTTCTGGTGGTCTAGAGAGCTGAATGTGCTTGCTAAAGGGTCAGTTCAAAGCCAAGACTGATGCAAAGGGAGAAGTGAGATGGCATGGGTGGGAGGAGGGCAGGCTGGGGGAGAAAGCTGATCTTTCTATGGCAGCAAGCTATGAGCAGGTAGAAAAGGTAGTCTGGCAAACTGGCATAATTTAAAGAGAGTTTCAAGAAAAGAATTCAGGTTTGAATAATATGCATATGTAATTACTTCCCTTGGGCTCCAACCTTAAAGAATAAATTGCACAGATCTTCAAGAGCGGCAGCTTCCTTATTTCTCAGCGACTTTATTTCTGAGGGACAGAATTCATCTCCTTATATTACCTGTCAAAGGCCTAATGGGTTTCCCATTTCAGCAATGTCATTGCCTTCTTCCGTAAGCGGAAAGCTCATTGTGGATTATGAGGCACGAGTAGTGGCCTGTTGCTATTTTACTGGCAGCGCATACTACCCAGAAGCCACTAGCTTGTTGCATAAAAGGTCTTCTGATGGAAATAAACTCTTTGGTGCCCCTGGCTAGGGCACAGCACTGGCAAAGAGGCAAGACTGCTGTGTCCAGCCTGGCTGTGCACTTGCTTGGTGCCAAATCCTGACCATTGTCCTGAACCCTCTTTCTGTTTTGAGAGAGGAAAAAGTAGGAAAATGCATACCTTGCCTAGACGTAGGGGCAAATTAGTCTTTGGGCAGGAGAATCACACAATTACCCCATGTGAATTTTTTTTCTCTTTCTGTGTTTGTATGCATATAATAACACTTGGAAAGCCCACGAGCAGTCATGGCTCAGCTCCGAGTGAGGCAGTGTTGAAGCACAAAGTAGGCAAATTTGGATTTGTTTGGAGACTTTTCAGAGCTTCTCATTATCTCATTTGTGCATTTAATGATTATTTTGAGTGCAAGCTTGAAGAGTTTTTGAGGTTTGGATGCCTCTGGCAGTGGCTGGAGGGAATGAGGCCTATCTGCAACCCGGGCACGCAGCCGCCAGGTGGCTTGGTACCCCAGAGGGGGAGTCACGGTAAGCAGCGGGGACAGAGATGGCATGCGAGCAGTGTGGATCCCAGTGGCATCTCTGCTACCACTCACTTAACGCAAAGCAAAAACCACTGTTGATTAATGACACCCAGACAAGGCAGAGTGCTCCCTGCTTGGGAGTGAGTCCTTAGGGCAATAAGACTTTTCCAGAGAGGCAAGCCATTTGTCAGAACAGCATCTTTAGCTCTCTGTTAAGCAAGGCGGGGGAAGGATGATCTGAACACATTGGCGGTAGACGTTATGTGCTGATAGCCTGGGGCATTTTGTGTGGCCAGAACAGGCAGTCCTATGCGGCATAGATGATACGCTCATTTAACATGG
Organism: Rhinoptilus africanus; assembly: GCA_013400135.1. Taxonomy (NCBI): domain Eukaryota; kingdom Metazoa; phylum Chordata; class Aves; order Charadriiformes; family Glareolidae; genus Rhinoptilus; species Rhinoptilus africanus. Next base: position 449,883 of record VXBO01010329.1, on the reverse strand, counting down.
TGAGGCAGGAGTTTGAGAAGAGCTCAGGTACATTAAGGGTAGAAATATTGCTGAAAACCAGGGGGGTTTTATGATTTTAAGTTGTGTATGAGCTTTTGAAAATTATGTTGTCTCTGAACCCCTCAGCAGAAGCTGTCAGCTAATAAAATTGTTCTAATTAGAAAATTACTCTTCACACAGTGGTGGTCAAAGTGGTGGAGTTCTGGGTGACTCTTGTAGGTGCTCAGCAGCGTGGGCTTTGCTCTGGAGTCTGTAGTGCTTAGACAAGCTGAGTAACTGGCAGGGCGACCGTTTGCCTGAAAGTTCATGAAATCAGTATAGGACTCTCATGCATGTGTCATAAGGCCAGTCCTAGCTAACAAGAGGGAGAGGCTGGATAATAAGGTTTAAAATTTTCTATTTGTAATTTGCTTTTATCACAATAAAATATGGATGTATAAAAATGAGGGCTGCTTATAACTCCTGTCCAAGGCACTGCTTCCTTCTGATTAATATGGCCAAAACAATAAAGCAACAGGATGCAGTAAGGTGAAGAAATTAAACCACAATAATTGAGTAAAAATTTTGATTAATTAAAAAAATAAATGCAAACCTTATGTAAAAAATATACAGAGAAATCAATCCTTTCTTTCTGTCTTTCTTTTTCTGTCTTTCTGTCTTTCTTGGAATCCACCCTGAACCAGATGTTGGGAGTCTGTAGTTTAGTGTTTTTGGATCACTGCCCAGACTTTTACCTATCTTTTCAGCTATTTACACGGGTTTTATTTCTCCAGCTGCGCTTTCACTGATACTGTACAGTCACAGACCTGCTAAGCTGGGAGTCACTAAGAGAGGGAGTTACTGTATTTTCATTGAGATGAGCAGCAATACAAAACATCAAATGGAAATAATTTTGTCTTTACTCAAAGAGTAAGAGGATCAGGCTTAATGAAGGGTGTGAAGAAATCTGCTGTGGCCAGTGATAACACAGAAGAAGGGAAGGGAGTGGCACTGGAATTTTCTCTCCAACACCATCACAGAGAAGGAGCAGACATCTGCTGCTGCTGTGTATGGGAAAAGGTGCAGGGAAATGTCTTTTGTTCAAAACAGACTAAATTTCCATTGTTTTGTTTGGCTTTAAGTGTTTTTTAGTTTTGATGATTTCTATTTTTTAATTTCCAGTAAAAAACTATGTTCTTCTTTATATGATTATTAATTATTATGAATTTTTAGTTGGATTTTTGATCTGTAAAGATTCAGTATGGAGGAAATAGAAGACTGTTGGCATAACTGCACATAGGCTCTATGCTCTGGGCACAGAGAGGTTCTATCATTTGTCTCTTGTGTTATAGCATGTATCGATAGCAAAATCCTGAGTTTACATGTCAGTCCTCTGAAAGACCACTAAATCTAGTTTGTAGAGTTGCTCATACAGTTGCACTAAAACTTTTATTTTGTGTTGGCATAACAGTTTGCACATTTCTAAACTATAGCCTTCCAACTTGTAGTGGTCTTAGCTGTAAGGTTCAGACTGGAGAGAGGAGAAAGTTTCTCAACAGAAGATTGGTAAGGGCTCTCCTGAGTGTAGGGGTATAATATTTAAAGGTGTCATGTGGCAGCCTGCCTAAGAGACTGATGCTTCAGGTTTGGTCCTGACTCTGGATTTAAGCCAATACCCTAGAGATTAAATATTCCATAGCCAGTTACCAATCCCCTGAGCAATCTAGTGTCTCCAGGTGCTAGTCTTTTACACAGACTTCTTAACAAAAGCAGTTCCATTGGCAGTAAGAATCGGCGAGTTCAGCTCAACTGGAATTTTTTAATGAAGTCTCTCATGCCTGTTGGGCTGAGGATCATCTAATGGAAGGAAAGGCAAGGGAAAATGGGGATATTCTGGAAAGCTGTTTTACAGTGCTGTGTCTAGGAAGAGGTGGCAGAAGGGTATACCTAAGAATGGGTGTGATGAATCCAGGTGCCTGAGCTAGCTAAGAACAACCGTTTTGTTGCGGAGCTAGCTATATGACATGCGGCACTCATTATTTCATAAACAGCATTAGCTGTAAGCCTAACTGTTTGAAAAAAATCCCCCCAAACCATAACTTTTCAGGATGGACATAAAATGGATGCCTGAGCTATTGCCACCAAGCACAGCTGACAGTGGTGGCCCTGTTCTTGAAGTGGATTGTCTACTACCACAGCATGATCATTTATATTAGTGCCTTTTTAGCATGTGAATTTTGATCCCCTTGAATCCCAAATAGATTATTGGGAATTTCAAAGTTGTTTTTAAAGGACTGAAAAAGGGTGCAGTTTATGTGTAAGAGACACATGGCTTGAGTATTCATCATTGAATTTATACATCTTAGGTACAGGGAAATAGGTTTGTGCAAACGTGTATGGTCACGTCAGCCAAAAGAGACTGTTCAAAAAGCACTCTTTATACATGCAATTTGTGCAATTTGTTAATGCTGCGTTGCATTTTAAGGGCCTCTTGAGGCCATCAAGGTTACCACTTGGGTAGATGCTGTGTTGCTAACATGGCTCCTGTTAAAATCCAAAGGCTCTGGTTCTCTACTTACATTTTGATTGTGATTCAATCCTCATTTCTACAACTCACATTTCACTATTTTCTTCTCTTCATTTTTTTTCCCATCCCAGCCGCCATCTGGTACTTTCTTCTGTCAGCCAAGTTTCTGTTCTTTACCTGGAGCCTTTCAAACAGAGACTAGCAGAGAGTGGATTAACAGTTGTCACTGGAAAATGAGTTTACTTCCAGCTGGAAAAGCTGTGAAATAACTATTCATTGATATATTATACATTTCTTTGTGGACACTTTTAATTCTATTTGAAGGCAAATAACTGGGAATAGTTTTCCTTAGAGTTAAAAATCTGTGAGAAGACCCTTAGTATCTTTTAAGCGAGTTGGCTGACTTTACTTGCTCGTGTTATGCATGGGGTCTCAACACAACAAACGTGTTCTCTAGCAGACAAGTATTTGGGATTAGCCAAAGATGAGTCTTGAGACTTTAATCTGGGTTAGATTTAGTCGAAATGAAAGAGATTTCTGGGCATCCTACTATGCTTACTTTCCTTTTTCTCTTTCTTTTTAGTAGTAAACTCTGAAGGTTGTATTTGCCCTGCATTATCTTTGTCCCTTTTATAATAAAAGTAGAAGTGCATAAAGCACTTGAGAAGTAAACTATTCTCTTTTCTGTCTGTGGTTTATTATAAGCATCCAAAGAATAAAATTTGTTTGTGTACTTTCAATTATTTCAAGAACTGAAATGTCTAGGCTAGCAGTAAAAGTGTCATGAAATTACTGTAAGGTTGCATGAGTTTTGGCTGTAAATCTTGCTCACCTTGACTAGATCTCATACTTTAATTCACTGGGGTATAAAATACCATTTACATTGATTCTTAGTTCACTTAATCATAATTAAATGACTTCAGAGGGCAATAATTCCTAGAGACTCTTTCTTTGATGTGACACAAATAACAAACTGTGTTTGTAATGTGAAGGTGTTCTACTTCACTTTTACATTTGCCCTAGCCTTATACAGCATATAATGTTCGCTTTAGGTATAGACATATGCTCTTGTTACATGCACCATATGGGTCACAGATGTGGCTGACATGGCTACATGACATCTTTTTTAATTTCATTGCGCTATACCAAGGCTGTGCATTTTCATGATGGTTTGAAGGGATTTCTGCTCAAGTTTTTAATTTTTTTCACCTGAATGATGACCGGGGGGAGGGGTTTCTCTTTTTCTGCTCTCAGGTTATATTATGTTAATAAAAACTCTTATGAAAGTAATATTCTGCTGCTGCTGAATTCATTGTCACCTTAAGCATGGCTTCACTGAAATGTACTAGTACTTTTTTTTTTTTTTAATTCTCTGTATACCTAATACTTGAGCTTTGCCTTGCTTTTCCTCTCCTGATCACAGTCAAAGGGTACTTTTTGAAAGAAGTTCCATCTATGGATTCTCCATGAACTTAAAGAGTTTGAAATCCAGTTTTAAGTTTTGCAACTATGTTTTGATTTAAATGCAATTTAAGAAATACTTTTATGTTAAGGAACATATTTGGAAGTAGGGGTTTGTTGTTATTTAATTTTGTCATACTGTATACAGTTTTATGGATCTGAAATGCTAATATTTCCTGTTAACACAAACCAGCTCACTTTGCCTGTCATTCTGAACCAGGATGACAATTTATTGCTCTCATGTAGCATCTTCTATCCATGCGCAGTAACCTATGAATATTGCTACCATGGTAACTACTGTGGACCAAACTCAGGATTTCTATGTAAAGAATACAGATCTTTATCTAATGGGATCTTTGCATGTTATCTCAGTCAAAATATCTGTCTGGCTAGCTAACTAACTAACTAAAGGCTTAGTGAATTCTTAGGGTTTTTTGTGTCTGGTTGGAGGAACAGAAGTTAGTGCTGGTTAGGAAGTGAACTAATAAAAGTTCCAGGGCAATACTTGTTATATGTTAAAGGCTCTCATAATTTATTAATGGTCTTTTTTTTTGTGTCGCCTCCAGTGGAAGCTGGATTAGTTCCAAGAGGAAACGTATAGTTTATCATATCAAAGTTGAACTGGAGACTATTTGTGTTCATCCAGTAGCAGTAAACATACCTATGGAAGATGAGTGCCCAAGTTAGGTTAGAGGTAAAGATGCGTAATTACTTGCTTATGTCTAATAATCAATATTGGGAACTGAATAACCACAAAATGGCATATTTGTATGAGGCAATTGATTCCACACTATCCCTGTTCACCCAGTGAAACGTATCCTTGGCAAGACTGGTTGAAAATCATATGCTACAACCACCTAAACTGCTTTGTTATTTATTGTGTGTAGCCTAATATAAGCATAAGGGGACTGAGCTAGCACAAAGTCCCAAAAGACAGGGCAGGAAAAGCCATGGATGGAGGAGCACCTATCAGACTTAGAAATAGTCTTTACTGCAATTTGAAGTTCTTTTGCGTGGCCTGTGAAAATCCTAGCAAATTTGCACTTCTTGGGGTAGAAAAAATTGCAATCAAAAGACAGCAGTTTTTCATTAAAATATTTTATACATTGAAAAAATTTCTTTCTTCTTTTCCAAAACATGAAAAAACTCATCAGACATAAAAGTGTGGCATTTCTTTTTCACAAAGTGAACACATCTGAAACCAAACGCTGAAAGGACGTGGGCTAATGTGGAACTCCTTCAAGAACTCTGACAACCCAAATAGTAAGTCTTGTTCCTTTCTCTGAGATAGAGGATCAGCAGTGAGGGATGTTTGGGGATTTTCAGTGCACATTTATTCATTAATCTGAAATTTCTTACTTCTGCCTATAGGATGAGACAAGAAATGAGAAACACACGTATAATAAGTTTTATTTTCATCTAATGTGTTCTTTTCACATAATTAAAATTTCAATACTTCTAAAATGCAAAATGTTTTCCATAATTGACTAGTCACAGGTAGTTTAATGAAACAAATAGAATATTATATCTTTTGGACCACATATTGTTAGCAATATCCCATCTTCTGTCTCAAGACATAAGAAATGTAGAGTCAGAACTCTAGATGAATAACTGGGAATTCTATATGTATTTAATGAGAACACATTTTTCTTTTGATAAAGATGCTGCATGTAATTCAGATGCTTTCCTATTCTTACTGAAAGCCACTCCAGTTTTCTGAATGCACTTGGCAGTCTTTTAATGCAGTTATTATCAGTCTGACTTAACTTTCCATACGACTTTACAAGACATCTCCAGCAGTGTATTGCACTCTCACTTCCCATGTACCTGCAGCCACTGGAATAGCATGCGGTGGAGCTGGAGATCCCTGCTGTCTGGGTCTCAGTGCACAATGAATTCCCAAGGCACGGGGTGGCTTCCTGTCACTAATGCTATCTATGAGATCAGGGCAATTAAGTTTATTAAATTTGGAAAGTTTTCATTTCAAGTTTGACCTTTTATTTGAATATACATTAATTTAAATTTGAAAAGCAGAAGTAGATTGCAATTCAAAGGAACTCATTTGTTCAAAATATTTTGGAAAGGACATTTGGACAGTTTCAAAAGGTTTCGGCTCTGTTTTAATGGGAAACTTGCCCAAATTAATGTGCTTCCACGGTTTCTGTTTTGCTGAAACAGCAAAGAGTTTTCTCACCCCTTGCTGCCCAAATCATCTCTTCCTGATAAACCTTGTTATGAATCTTAATGAGATTGATGGAAATTAGATATGAATGATATTCATGTGGAAAGAAGCAATTCAGAAATGAGTTTGAATTGACATCCACCAGTGTTGGTAGACATAATTGGCCTAATTATACTAAATATGCCTCTTTATTTTGCAATCCAGAGAGGCTGGGTACTGTGAGTGGGAGCATCTCTGGCCTAAATCTCTTGATCGTAGTTTTTCCATCAATGCATATAATGCGTTCAAGGTCTTCCTTGATTCTTTACAGCCCCTAAGAAATTGTTTTAAATTACTGCATTGCACCTTTTGTCAAGCTTATATTTTAAAAGATCCCACAAAGGCAAATAGTCCAATTTCTGCAGAATAATCTTTATTCAAGGGCATGGCCTTTCTTCCTCCTTCTGAAACCTTAGAAGAGCCATAGGCTTTGTATCCCCTCCAGACATTAAGGGGTCCATTTCAAAGCAGTGAATGTGGGAGGTGTACACACAAATCTTTCTAACAAATAACACAATTTATTTTTTGACTTGACCCTTTTGAGCACGACTTTGAAAACTTACCCGAGAACATCTATCTGAAAAGTCTTCAGTCACCACTCTCTAGGACAGAGAATTTATGGGCAAGCAGGGTTTGAGCTTTGCTTAACCTTATCTGTACAGCTGGAAGGAAAGTAAAATATAATTAATTGTCTCATGGCTATTTAGCTTCCCTGGGGTAACTGCTGTCTAAGTTCACCATGGAAGAGTACTGTTATGCTGGAGCCTACTTCTATATATAGTAGAAGGGATGCACATAGGCTTCCTGCAGTACAAGGAACTCATTTCCTAGACCTGTTTCTAGCCCATAACATCTTGACACACCGTGCTGTTCAACTGACATTTCATCCTGTTCTGCTGCTTTTACATCGGCTTTTTACAGCAATCTGGAATGTGGCTTTTGGAGAGATTGTTTCTCTGACTGTTCAGATAACTGAATTTCAACTTTAAATCATGGTTATTCTGCATGGAGGAGTTTCTAACACAAAGAAGGGAAGAGAGACTAATGACTGCAGAAGACACTTGAGGGAGGGAGTGTATTCCTTAGAGTAACGGGTACATGAAAGATGTACAGACAGGGCTGTGATGATAGTCGGTGGGAGATCATCAAGATGGAACTGAGATGGAAGTATGGGCCACAAAGGTTAATGCTGAGTGTTGAAAGGGAAGGCTAAAAAAATGATCCCCAGGTCCATTCCCGGTTTTTCATGTCATAGGAGTCATTGATATGAACAGCCACAACAGAAGATATTGAAATTCCCCAGGCACATTTACTTGCTAGTCCTGCCTGAACAAAAATGGGTTGATACTAACCCTTATCTCTGGGGAGTCCATAAAGTCTGTGGCAGGTTTCTTAGTGCTTTGTGATGTTGTCAGTCAAACCCAGACATTTGGCAAGTCTTGTAGAGAATTCTGTGAGCTTGGCTTAACCAAGGCAGAGATCAAACTTGAACTAAAGGTGGGAGATGTTTCACGTATTCAGGCCAGGTCCTGCAGAAAAAGCGTCTGAGACCTAGTGTGACCATTTCCTAAAGTGCTTTCAGACTATCTGTGCCCCAAGAGGTTTTGAAACAGGAAAGAACTGGTGCTGAGCCAGAAGCAATCTAAGGAAATAAAAAAGCCACTGGATGGGCTAAGTCATATAATTATATAACTGGATACAGTCAGAAGTAATTTTAGCAGGTCAGTTTTTGACTGTGTGCACCAGACATTAAATCTCCAATATCCCAGCATAATTCTTTAGTCTAAATGCCACTATCAACTCAGAATACGTTGTGGGCGTGGGGGTGGTATCTATTATCTCTTAAGGAATAAGGGCTTTTTTTGGTTGTTTTTACACTGTAAAAACCATTCACATCTAATTTGGATGTAGCTGTAGATGAGGTATTTCTTTAATAGTGTATTGCTACTATATATGGTCTCCGGAAGTTATACTCCATCTGGATGCATGATTCATTCAGATAAATTACTTATCCAATCTTGGGATCTGTAGTAGAAAAGCAAGCAATTAACCTTTCCTAATAAGAGCCAGAAGTAGGCCTTAAGGAAGTTAAGATGAAGCAGGTAGCTGGTGTTTAGTTTCCAGAGCGAGTTTTAACACCAGCAGATGGTGCTAAAATGTCCATTAAAAGGAAAAAAACCCAACAACCCAAACATCTCAAATTTCCTTAAAATCATAAACTGTCAGGGAAAGATAAATTGAGATACTTTAGCTAATTGCTGTGGAAAGTTGAATCTAGGGTGATGTTAGTCATCTTTTTACTTAGACTGGCATAACACGCATGAAGATGTGTATAGCCCTTCTTTTCTAGTTTGCTTTCAAGATGGATCAATTTTCCTTGAGTCAGGTCTTTACCTTGAATAAGGTGACTCAAGTATTTCAGGAATTTTCATTCATGTTCAAACTGAGGATTAAAAATTTTGTTGTATAATTTTGCTGATTAATTGAAGGAAAGATATAAGTTTTTTTGACTCATTTTCACTCAGAATAAGTACTTGAAACAGCTGGTAATTGCTTTTCTAAGGATGTTGCTGTATAGTTTTGTTAGTCACTAAAGGGAAGCTATGCTATTTTTTATGTACAGAAGCCCCTAATATTACATGAAGAATAACTTTAAAAATACATTGTAGAGGAGCTGTGTGGTTAACTTGGAGAAATTTAGTATAAGAATGCAGAAATTTTCAGTTCTGTTTCAACTGGTCGCATTGGTCTGAAATTGGTAACTACTGAAGGCTGCTACAAAGTGTGTTAGGAGGGTTTCATGAGGCAGCCTGCAGTCACCCCAGGCAGTCTGCATCCAGAACAACATCTTCTTGACAGCCTCTGCAAAGGGAGCATGCCACCAAAATGGCTCTTTTCCTCTTAGATTAAATCTAATATGTATTTGCATGTGTGCAGTAGCAAAGAGAAAAAGTGGGAGGGGAGTAGATCATGGAAAGTAAGTGATCTCAGAACTAGCCAGAGTGAGTTTCTTTCCTAAATACCCAGTAGTTAAGTTAGTACGCACTTTTATTTGGTTCACTGTGTTTGAATCTCATCCCCTCAGGTGTGGCTGTGTGTTTTATGTAATAATTGTTTGAAATACATGGATTAATAATGATGGTGATTTAGGGTCATAGCTGGGCACATTTCTTTAAGCAGCATAAAGAAATGATGCTGAAATTTCTGAGCGCATTCAAAATGCTATATTCCAGCTTAAAATGTGCGGGCCTGGAAGATTTTGGAGTTAAGTACTCTGCAGCAAACTTGTCTTAGATTTAAAAGACCCTGGCTTTGTAAACAGTGACTATTTTCTGTCACGTCAGAGGATGAAGCAACATATCAGTCTTGTGAGTCTAGAGAAATGCGAAGCCAGTCCTACAAAATGAGAGCATCCTTTCAGGGATCTAAAAGTTATTCCCAGCAAGATAATTAATACAAAATTACTTCTATCAGAATAATTTTATCTAATGCATCCAAGAGTGATGAGCCACATCCTGACGTCTGTTACATGTGCTTGTGACAGTCTTGTCTCCATAAGGACTGAGAAGCACCTTCAGTCTATCCCAAAATAATGTAATAAGGCTTCCAAATATTTATTAATTGTGTGACCACTTGGGACTGCACATCTATACCTCTCTGCTGCCCACTTTATGAATACTCCTCAGCAAGGATCATCTAGGTGACTGAGTAATGCAAGGTGTAGGTATACACAACTTGTTATAACATCCTATTTAATTATTTTTTTTGGCAGTGTTGGTGTCTAATTATTTACTGACCTATCAAAGTGGTCACTGAATTACTGTGAAATTCAGATTCTAAGAAGCACTGTCATTTTGATAATTAGAGGCTCTGTCTTACGAGAATGTGTGCTTGTTAAGTTGTAATTTGCTTAAAAAAATAATTAAAGACAGAGGTTATTTAGGAAGGAAGGCTTAAGACCAAGATTATATTCAAAGGAAATTAAAGACAGGAAGCCCCAGGGTATTACAGCCCTGCCATGCAGCTCCTATTAAAGAAAATGAAGTCTTACAAGCAGCACAAATAGTGATGTCTGCCATAAGGCTGCCCAGCACTTTCTGTTATAAGATCCTGTTTTCTATTGCTTATAACTTTGCCAAACTTAAACCATTTGGGCCAAAATTTTCCATGCTGTTTGCCCTGGGCAAATATTTTTGAAAGTTTACTCTAAAAGGCTCAGCCATTTCTCCAACTGGGGTTAGGGGAAAAAAAGGATATTGTTTTGCCCATGTTTACGGGGATATATGTAGGTATGCATGTATGTATGCCCATATGTATGTACAAATAAGAAGTCTGGCTTTTTGAGAAATATTAGTGCTTCCATGGCCTGCGGTGAGGACTTGAAATTCGACCTCT
>VXBO01010329.1:294917-438186 GCA_013400135.1 Rhinoptilus africanus | reverse complement strand
TCTCCCTCAAGCTCTAGTCTCTACTTTTGCACTTTCTTGTGCATTCTCTTTTGCTTTCACTACTGTGAACAGACACACCATTCTCCTCTTGCCAAAGGCTGTGTCTTGATTTCTTTTTTGGCCTGGCCTTCTCTTCTCTAGAGTCACATAGTCTGTCTGGTGGTAAATCTTCCTGCCTCTTCCAATGCGGTGAGCAGAGAACCTGTCCTTTACATAAACATGTACGCTCACATGCAAAGGCTTTTCTGGGCTCCTTTCAGTTGGTGTTTTACTAAAGCAATGTCCTCCTCTCTGGTCATGTCTTCTGTAATGTTGCCCTTGCAGAGTCCATTCAAACTCTGCTACTTTGATCATTTTCCTGGCTCTTCATCCTATTTCACATGTTTTGCTGTCTTGCTCTTCTCTCTTCCATTTCCACCTTCTTCTATGTTTTGGATGGTAGTGCATCATTATTTATAGCCACCCTCACTTTTCAGCCATGCAAGCTTTTCCCACATGACAGTCTACTCCTGTAATCATTTCCATGCTTTCTCTCATGTTGTGAGGTGTCTAAGAAAGCCTACAAAGCTAAAAGTTTATTATTATTTGAAACTTATCTTAAAACTAGCTTGTATCACAGTGCTGCTGAACAATGCTGGCTGACTAGGTAATGGCATGCCAAATTATATGAGCATCTGTATTCAGATTACTGCTGCCTTGTCTTTCCATTCATATTACCCCAACTCAACCTTTTATCCCCTATATTCCTCTTGTTTCCTGAAATTAACCCAGATTATAAGGTATGACCTGCCTTTTTTACAATCTATGCACAGTACCTTGCACAGTATATCCTTCTCTAATCCTTGACTGGTCTCAGACAGCAGCATGATATTCATAATTTTAGAAATAATTGACGCGACTTTGAAAAAACACCGTAATTTAGAAATTTGTGTTTTGAAAAATTAGTCTTAAAGGAGCCAGTCTGTTTCATCACAGTGGGACTATCAAAGCAGTAGCACACTTTCATCTTTATGTAATTAGGAGAAACTACCCTGTCCTGTTGTTGAGCATTGGAAATATTTTTGGAGATTTCTTTCTTTAATCTTACATTGTGTGTGTTGTCTTTGCAACAATACTTCTTGCTATGGTAACAACTTTTTTTATTGGAATCCAGAGCATGAATGTGTAATGCTGCATCAACCCTATTACTCCTGAGAGAAATTAACTTTGGGAAGATTTGTTTTGGCCAAACTTTGAAGGAGGAAACAAAGTGTAAAAATGTGCATTAACTGAAAAAAAAGGCTTACTTTTAAGCAATATTTCCAATTATTATATGCTATTGTCCTTTCATTACAGTCTTTGGTTTGAAGAAATTAAGCTTATTTTTTTATAAATAACAGGGTGGGGAATGTTATTTTGCTCACATTATTTTATTCTCATCATTTTTCACATCAGAAAGTAAATAGCTTCTTTCTTGAGTCAAATGAGCAACAGCTGGATCTTCCTGTACCCCCTCCTATTCTTCCAGTTGAGGATCAACATCAGCTGTGGCTTTGTGCAGAGGCACAGTGTGGGATCAAGACTGTAATTTAGCATCTCATTCAGCTGATATGAATATGTAATTATAATTAGGAGCTCCAGGGTCCATCGGCACATATATCAGCCTGAAATTTAAGTTGTATTTGGATGTATTATAAGACTGAACTCTCTAGTGGGTAATAAACCTGCAAGCCAAGAAAAGCCAGAGGTGAGAACTTTGTCTGGAGGTACTGTAGGACTTCCCTGGAGGTCCTTCAAACAGTGAATCATCAATGTTGAAATGCTTGCAGCTGAATTCCCAGCTCAGGCTCAACTACAGAAAGAGAAAGAAGACAACTACAGACAAACTGGGCAATTTAATTGTCTACTCAGGGTGCCTAGTACTTGACAGACTTTTTCTAGGATCAGGATAACAGTCAATAATGAGTGCAACAGTGTCTAACTGGTCCTAATTCTGCTGTATGCTGAGGACTTTCTAAGACGTTCTAAGCATCGTCTGTTCTGTCTAAAGTCAACCTGTCCAGTGATCAAGAAAAGACAACCGTGTCTAGGGCTGTCCATCTGGCATCAGTCTTACAAACTCTTCTTTCCAGAGGCAGGATCTTGCATTTCATAAGTGGATTCAGCTCTCCGATAATTTGGAACAGAAAGGGAGTAGTAAATATTGCTACTGTTAAAGCTTTTTTTTCTTTTTGTGGCTTTGTAGCTGTTGTGAACTTCTAATACAGGTAAGGTTTTGAACTTTGTTAATGATGGAGCCGTTTATAAGCAAAATTCAGTGTGTTCTTTACCCTTGTCTCTGAACTGGTATTTACTAGACACTTTTGTCCCTGTTCCACCTTTCAGATACCACTTGTTTTCACTACATATTAATACAAAAAATACAGAAAGGGACCAAAACTGTTGTCTTTCACTCAGGCAAAACTCCTCGGATGTCAGTGGATTCAGATCTCATTCACAAAAGTGCAGCTATGATACAAAAAATATTTTTTCTTAAAAATATGCCTTTAGTTTTAGCTGATTGCTAGAGGTATATGAACAGGCGTTTGCTGCTGTAAATGTAGATGGAGCTAGGTTCTGTTGTAGCTGCTCTGCTCCAAGTAAAAATGTGAGAAAGCTTTTTGTATGTCCGGTGGAGATTCAAAAATCAGAAAATCTGTGAGGACCTTAGCAGTCCTTCCGGATGAAAGTGTCATGTAAGTGTAATATATAGTTTTACTATAAAGGATGAGGAAAAAGTAATTTCATTGTGATTTAAAAATACCTCTTGGCTCTTTTGAATTCCCAAAAATTTCCAAACAAAAGCATTGAAAGAGTACCTGCATGAGGCTGTCTGAGTCACAGAATGTTATTCTAAACTTACTCTCAACTTGCTTCTCAGCATTTTTTTTTTTTTTTCAGTTGGACAGCTGTTTGCTGGATTGAATCTAAAATTGTGCAAGGGGCTACACCTAAACCAAAGTCCTGTGTATTCCTCAGCTCTTTGGAAACTTTCCAATGGCAAAAATATAAAAGTTTGAGGGCTAACCTGGTAATGATTTTTACTTATTGCTATATTTGAGTATGGGGACTTTTCAGGTTTTTAATTTTATTTATTATTGATTTTGAAAATTTGCTGCAAAGCCAGTAAGGAAAATGTCTAAAACTTAAAATTTGAACATTTTGCTTCTCTCAGACCTTGGGACCTGATAATGATTTTGACTTCTATGTGGGCTAAGAAATGGACATTTTGGACACGTTTGTGATTTTTTTCAGCCTTCTGGTCACATAGGAGAAGAAACACCTTTTAGTCACTGATGTCAACCTTGCCTTCTGAGCTTTCTTTTCAGGATTTTTTCCTGTATCAGCAGGCCAAGCTTAACCTGCTTTCATTTCTGCATGGCTTTTTTATTTACAAAAAAATCAGAACTTTAGATTAATTTATTTTTTCATAGCTGTGTCTAAATCCTATGCATGTTCCTGAGCAGTATTTTCGTTTTCATTGAGAGTTCAAATTCTACTGAGTGATTGCGATCTCCATTTTCTACTCTGTGCAGAGGGCTATGGAAGAATGAATGGAACAACATCCTAAAAGTGGAGAAACTGACAAACAGGAAGGCATATCCTGGTTCATCATTTATTATTTATGCTGTATTTGTTTTGCTTATGTCTTGTAAATCTAGCAGGTTCACAGTAAAAACCTATGATGTTATGGTTTTTTATAAATTTTACAGTCAAAATCCACTAAAATTGGCAAAATGACAAAGTTGGTTAGAAACTTGATGTTATTTTCCAAGGAACATTATGACATAAAAGAATATCTTGCTCATTTCATCAGACAGTGCTTGGTGAACCTTGCAGAAACATTTTTTTGTCATCACATTATAAGATCAGATAAGTATGTGTGAAGTGTCATCCGGTATCTTCAGTACCTCCATTCCTTCATATACCTCCTTCGCATACCTTTATGTGTTACAGAAAGGGCTGGTAGGGTCCCACTCAGCCTAATAAGTTGTGAGGCTGAAGAGCTTTTCCTCAGAAAGGAGACTGATGTTAGAAAGCAGGATTTGATACATGCCATGAATGTCTCTGAGGTTTGAAAACACATGCTGAGGCTACTCAGAGTCACCGAAGGTGATTTGTAATTATATCTGACAGCCTTATTGAATTTAATAGGCTACATAGTGAGCAAAAGTAGTCCATAATAGGTAGAAAACACTTCTTTGAAAGATGCAGTCCACTTTGATAGTGGATCGGCTCAGAACCATATGAAGGCCTTCCATCTAATCCTGTCTGAAATGGTGTTCTGGACTCGCACTTCCTTCAGCTTGTGAGAAAAAGGAAACTTATGGTGTTGATGGAGTGAGGGCATCGGCCATTGAAGATGCCCTGTGGAGCTGCACAAAGATTTCAGGATAGCTCTTTGTCTTACCATTTTCATGACTTACAATGGGAATCACACAAGTTTGAAGTGAACACCTTGATGGGACATTCCTTCTCACAGAAGTTAGGAACTAGAACTTCCCTTCTGCCAAAGACCATGCCTCAGTTGCCTCAGCTCTTGTAGCTTAGCCTTTACAGGAAGGGTCTGCCTTCAATTAAATGTCAGCACTTGATCTTCAGAGGGACCAGAAATCAATTCTGTTTTGAGATACGCTGGTTGGCCATAGAGCAAACTTTGGGTGAATGTGCAACTAATCATCTCAGCTGTGGTGACTAGCCAAGGTTTTCTTTGTGATTTAATGCCCAGAAGAAGGAAGATATATTGATCAAACAAATTTTGCATTATTTTATGAAGTAATTGATTAGTATGTAATCTGACCCGAAGCAGCATTACTGAAAATACCACTCTTCCGACCACACTGTAATGCTGAAACAGGTGGGATGGAACTGTACCATCATTTGATGTGAATGCCAGCCAGGGCTTAGAGGACAAGTGACCCTTTACAGATTCAGACATAGTCTTTCTGCTGGAGACCCTTTGATCTAGTGGTCATGGTGAGCGACGGCTTCCTTGAATGAGACTTGTCTACCTGTGGGGAAGGGCCTATTAAAGGAATAATCTTTCATATCCACTTGAAGAAAGGAATTTCACAAATGCAAAAAAAAAAAGTATGTGTAAATGAACGTGTGCTAATGGGAACTGTCATCAAGGGAATCTTGTGCAAGCAGTTCACAAATGGATGCAAGATACTGTGGATAACCAAGACTGGCCAGCTCTGGAAGTAAAATAAAGCACCCAGGATGGAAAATGTATGTTGAACAGACTTGCAAGAAAAAGTCTTAACATTATATATGGGAGAATGAATGTGCTTCCTTCTTTTGAGATACATGGGTAATCTGTAGGGCAGAAAACTTTGTATCTCTTTGAAATGATCTCCAGATGCCATATGTCAAAGCATACAATGTAACAACTTTAAGCTAATTCTAGGTTATAGAAATACCATTTATTTCATAGTTAAAGAAAGAAAGAGAGGAAGGTGGTGGTCCACTGAGATTTATGCTAGTCTTTCACCTCTGGTAGACCTGGTTTCCTTTCACTTATTTATTTAGGTACAAAGCTACATCAGCTGCTTGTGCAAATACTTCAGAGCCCTCCGCTAGGTATTAAAAGTGCACTAAAGCAAAGGAGAACAAAGGCCAGTTAATATACAGTGAAGGGATCAGGTGGGACAAAGCCTTTTGGAAAGGTACTGAAGGATGTGAGCTTAGTAATTTCATTCTTCAGCTCTTACTCATCTGAGTAATAAAAAGAGTGCTGCTTTTAAATGAGGCCCAGAACAGAAATTTCAGCGGATGCTGTGGGTCTGACTTGCGATGTGTTGGAAGACCACCCGTGACTGAAATGGCATGCAGGTACGGAAGGTCAGGAGTGGAATGTGTTTGTGGAAGGATACGAGCGCTTGGGACTATGTATGCTGCTTGCCCAGCCCATCAAGGGGAGTTGTGAGATTGGTTAAAATCTGTAAAGGTCTTTGAGGACGTACTTGAGGCTGAGACGGTGGCTCATGAGCACAGCTATCTGCCAGAAGGATGCATGACACAGGAACACAGCTGTGGGCCACGGATGTCAGTGGAGCTATGGTGGTGACTTGGATGGATGCTGCGTGAAACCTTAGGTCAAACTCCATTTAGTGCAAGTAGCTCACTTGCTCCCCTTCTCAATAAATAGGCCAATCCTGCAGTAACAAGTTTTAAAGAGAAAACTCCACTTTTAACAATTCTGGCTAGACCTAGGAATTGAGAAAACTGTGCTGTTTTGAGGATTTATGTGGGGTTGTCTATAACCAGGAAAGGATTCTGCTCGTGTCTGTGGAAATACAAATTTTGCACGATAGGCTCCTAGACAAAGTAGCTCTGACTATTTATGCCATTAACAAAGCAGACATGCTTTTTTGTTTTAAAGAATCTTATATGTGGGTGTAAATTGTTGATTTCTTAAAGTTTTAGTGTTTGCATATTGCAGTTACTTAAGAAAATGGAGCCAATTATAAGTATTTGGCAGCTGCGATTCATAAGTTTCCTTGTTTCTCTATTTTTTCTGTCCAAATTTTATTTAATTATAAGATTTTAAAAAATTGTTCTCTAATTACCTAGACCGCTGCGTTATGCAGAAGGATGTTGAGAGACATGTGATTATAAAATCCAGGCTGCTGTGTGCTGACATTTATGGCTTTCTCTCTCAGCACTAGCATGAATAGATGCTAAATTTTCTCATGCTAAAATGTAGCTGAAAGGTTTCTGGTAAAAAGCAATTTGCATTTTTGGATAACAAAAAAAAAGGGCAGATACAATTTTCCAACACCTGCTCTGGTTTTTAACTTCTAGTGAGTCTGGGTATGGTTCAGAATTGGTTTTTTGCCTTTCACTGGGATGTCTAAAATTGGCTTCTGACAGAAATAATATATTAGAATAATTGGATTTCTGTCCTTTCTCATTATATCATTTTTTGTTTCCTTCAACATACAATCCATAGAAAAGATGTTTCTAACATTTCCTGAAAAATGTCTTTCAACCTAAGCTTTTTCCACCTGCTTTTGGAAAAGCAGAATATTTTATAATTACACAATTATCGTGCTCAAGTTACTTATTTTCTATTAAAACATTTTGTACTCTTAGAGTTGTAATCCAAGAAAGATTTAGGAAAAGTTAGAATTAATGGTCACCTTTCTGTCTAAAAGTTGCTCACAGAAAAAGATAACTAAACAGACTTGCTCTTTTGAGAATGATGTCAGAATTTCCCTCTAGATACCCATTTTTTTTTTTTAAACTTATGATGGGATTACATCATTCATCTTAAATATTGAGTAATAGAAGCCCTTGCTAACTCTTCCATAGCTCTGCTTTAATGGATGAACTCTCCACTGGTTTCTCAAAACTACTAATGCAGCTAGGGGCTGATACATTTGAAATAAATTTGGACCATTATGTGAGAGGTTGCCATCAGTAAGGGTCTGGTTAAAATAAAATTAATAATCAGCTAATATTGTAATTGGTATCTGTAAAGATATTTGGGGCTGAGAGAAATTTTAGGGGGATTAACTGGATCTGACATACTTTTTCAATCATTAACTTCTATGATAATTTGAAGTTAGGAAGGAATGAATAAACCCGTAGCAAAAAAAAAAAAAAATCTGAACTGAGAAAAAAGAGAGCAGTTAGAAATAATGCTAGCACTGCTATATTCTACTTGCTATTTATATTCTTGCATGTATCTACTTAGCTTCATGATAAATATAGTAAAATTGTGAGCACACTAGACCCGTGAAAGGGCAAGCTCTGCTCTTGTCCGGGATGTGCTGGGCACATTTTCAGGCTGGGGCCGGCGTTGCCCAGGCACGGGCGGGTGCAGCGGGCAGGAGACTCTGCACAGTCCGGCAGGGTGCACTGCACTAACATCGCTACAGTCCCACTAGTGAAACTCTTCGGTAATTGCGGTTCCTTCCCAAGGGGCTTTGACTAAGAGCACAGCTGCATGATGAACGTGCTTACAGTAGGGCACTGGCAGGTTAAGAAAACACTGACTTATGTCTGAAAATGGTTCTAGGGTCAACTGCTACCAAGACGTGAAAAACTAGCTCTGGAGAAGGGGCTGTGTCTGAAGGAAAATCCTGCGGTACGATGCCAGGGATTCTGTGAATTATTAGGTTTGCAGTATGTAAACAATATATTTTAACTTAGTTTATGTGTGTATGGCTCACTCCTGGAAGAAGCCATGACTCCCACTGGCTTCAGTGAGTGCTGCAAGTGCACAGAACCTCTGTGGCTACGGTTCATAAGTGCTGGGTTCAAAGAATAGCGAAGCTCTGGATTAACCCTTCCAAAACCAGAATTCCTGCAAAAGCACTCCTAATTTATTGCCTCCAGTTTGTATATACAGGCATTGACTTACGTGTAGTCACTCTCTGCATCTCTCCAGAACAGTTTTCATGTGCAGAGAAGCCCTTACTCGTGTGCGATACATGCGTGTGCAGGGTTCAGTCCTGTGTTGCATTTGATTGTGTGTACATATGCAAATTGTGTGCGTGTCCAAGAAGCTGTATCAACAAAGAACAAATTCTTGTATTACACACAGAAAAGTTGTGTAATGGAAACAAAAACCTGCACATTTTATAATTAGATTGGATTATATCCCTATGCTCTAATGTTGGCAATATATATTAAAGAAAATGACTGGGTTTTGATTTGAAGAAAAGACAAGTAACCTTTTCATGGAGCTTATGAAATCAGCTGGTACTGACTGATGATTCTCTTGGCATGAAAGATATGTTCAAGGGAAATGGGCGGTGCCGGTCCTTTCACATTCTGGTCTGGAAAGAGATGAGTAGTCTGGCCATGTGTTGACATCTCATGTGTGGCAACTTTAGATTTTAGCAAATACATTTTGTTTTCATATCCTTTCTTTTATTAGAGAGCATTTTGAGGAACCATGTTGTTGTTTTGTTATCAAGAGCAACACTATAGTTACCAAAGAGTATAATATATGAGGGGCAAAAAGGGAAGGGGGGGGGAGATAAGAGGGTCACACAAGACTGCTTTGCAATACTCTCTTCTTACACATTTTGCTCCCTGAAGTGTCACTGTAATACTGAAGCAGGCTTTTTGCTTCAGTGTGCAAGCTGTATCAACGCAGGCTAGGGAATGAAGCCACTAAATCAGGTGCATAAGCGCTCTTGCTTGTCTCTAGGCAGAGACAGAGACAGAACGGCACAAATAAAGTGTTCAGGGACTTCTAAGGATAACTGTTGTTTCCTTCTTTCTGTAATGTTCATTGAGCAGCTGAGCTTCATCTCTCTCATATGGCCATTGGATGAACATCCAAAGCCTCTTCCTTTCTTATGAAGCTTGAAGCTGTTTTAGATACGTTCTTTACATTCTGGGCCAAAGCGGAATCTTTTTAGAAACTACTAATTCTTGGATGAGGATCAGTGCTGTTGTTTTTCTTCTGATGTTTTGCTTAAATGCCAGTTAATCAAGAACCCTGATATTATCTTTCTATACTTACCTGAACTACTTTTGCCTGCATTATGCACAAGGTATAAAAAGGCTCTTTGTAGCAAAGTCTGCTCAGGACCAGCATATTTGTGTTGTTTATTTTTTTCTCAAGTGGCCATGATTCCAATCAGTAAAATAGACACAAGAACAAAAGTGATGATGGAGAAGGGCAATTCTGTGGGTACATCTCAAAGTAGATTATTATTGTTATTTTTAATATTTGATGTCCAGACCTGACCACTACTGCTTGCTACCTTTAATCTTCAGCTGCATTTATACAGGCAGCAGAGAAATTTATGATTCTGAGGGCGCACTGTGTCTAAAAGTTGCTGATTGTGTGGAGATATCTCATTGCTTGGCTAATGCTGGTGGATGATCCATGTGCCTGAAACAAAGGGAGAGTAAAAGGAAAGAGAAAGATTTAAAAGTTTTGCTAGACCATAGTCTTGGTATTCTTAGAATAAGTTGGATAGAAATGGTTGTATATGCTTTATTCAGATGAAGAGTGAGATTTGAAGCTCATATTCAGTTCTGGTATGGGTCCAGATTTCAAGATTTTAGATTCTGCTTGGGCTCACATAATGGGCAGGGGAACCTGGAGAAAGACATTGCAGCTCAGCCCATGGGACTGACACCGGGAGCTTCTGACAGGGCTGGCTCCAGCCGCTGCTTGCAGAGGTGGAGAAGGCTGTGCACCGTGTAGCTACTCCCCTCCACATGCTCAGATATGCTGCCCCAGGCACAATGGTAAAGGTTAATTTGTCCTGCTTTCCTAAGGGAGACTTGAAGGTAGGGAAAGTATGGGAGGCCAAATAACGATGATAGGACAAAATAGTCCTAGCTGTTCAAAGCGGAATGACCAGGAGGCAGAATAGAAAATGTGCATCTAAAAGGTCAGGTGTGAATTCAGACACATGTAGTGAAGACTTTATCTTATGAAAAAACAAAAATAAAAAAGCAGTGCTGGTTTATATCTGAAAGATGATTATGAAACCAAAGATGCCGATGGGACGTTTATTGTGTGTGCACTGTGGCTGTATTTCCTGGAACATGGCGGAATGGGAATAATTAGGTTTAATATTCTGGATTATCTGAATATTTTTAGAACTGGAGTTAGAGCAAAGATAACAAGGAGATTCCTTTGCAGAAGTGTTTATACAGATTGTGTTTATAGGGGTGAATAAATAACAGCAGCAGAGAGGGAAAAATTTCCTAATGCTCTTTCACCTCAACTGAATATATACTTGTCAGGGAAGGTAAGGCTTAAAAAGGAAACCCTCTGGAAAAGTTTCAGAGCTGCTACTTTAATCTTCACCTTCTGAGAAGTTTCAAATATCAAGAGCAGAGAGAGAGAGAGAGAGAGAGACCGAGTCTCTAATTAGTGAAGGAGGCAGGTAGGACATTAATTGATTTGTTATGCTACTTCTTTGACCTGTGCTGTGTTTGAGAACAATAGAAGAGCTGTAATGTTCTTCAACAACAGAGTAGAGCTTTTATGCAATAGCAACTTAGAAACCTTTGATCACAAACTGTTGCTGTAAATCTGTAATTTTTATAATAGTATTTTTGCTACATGTATTTTAATTTTATTCATTTTTTCTTTGTTTAGAATTAATTTCACAGAGTTTGGGCTACTTCCTCATTTTGCACAGTGTTTAGAAAGTCCTGAAATCAATGTCTCTCTTCTAATAGTGGTATAGTACAAATCCAGTAACATTTGTGAGAAAGTGGAATAGTCTGTTTTGTGTGATGCAGGTCATTATAAACCTGAAAAATAAGAAAAGGGAGGAAAGAAGATGATGAAAGATAGAGGAAGGGTTTATTTTTATCTGCCCTGGATTGCCATTTAGGGTCAAACTTACTGTGTAACAGTGTCTGTCATGGCTCCATAGTCCCAAATTTCACAGTGAAACATTATACTCTCACTGCATAGTCCTTTGAAAGTTGCTTTCAGTAAAGGTGTTTAACAGTGCTAAGAGTTTAATTAATGATTTAGAACCAAAGAGACATTTACTTTCAATACAGTACATAAAAATAATGCTATAAAAGCAGTGTATGTACTGTGGCAGTTTGATATCAAAAACTATTGGCTTACAAAAATGTGTGGGTTTGGGCATAATTTAATCAGTAGGTTAATTGTTTGCTGTGAAGAACAAAAGAACAGAAAGGCTCAAATTCTAGCCCTAAAAGCAGAAGCATTGACTGAGAATTTAATGAAAAAGTGCAGGACAAACATACAAACATATTGGAGTCTCAAAAATAAAGGGCCAAAAGGTCCCTGGCACTTTGAATGTAATTCCTCGTGATCCTTTTAAACCTTTTTTTTCAGAGAAGGACTGCTTGTCCTAGTCCCAGCAGCCAGTTTAAAAAGGGATCAGACACAGCCTGACTTTGCGACAAAAGTTAGATATCTGTTTGTCTAGGTTCCCTGCGTAGCCAAAAAGGAAAGACAGATATGATCCATTGCGCCACGAGAAATGGCTGAGATAATTGAGATGTAGTGCCCTTTGCAAGTGCCTGTCCAACATCATAGTCCAATGGCAACAGAATGATCTTGGATCTTGTTTTGTCTTAGCTAAACTGTGAATGTAAACCAGCATAATCGTATGGTAAAATTATTCAAGTAAACGCTGTTATCTGGACATGTCGCTTTGGAGGGAATTTCACCTGGGACAAAGAAAACCATTTTTCTGTTTGACAGAATAATGCCCAGATAAAGAAATGGGCTTGTTTATTTGTAATGATTTAACTCACCATCTGCGTAATGAATAAAATTCTAACTGTGGGACGAGTCCATATATCAAAGCAAAGTGTTGCTTTTCCTGAAAGGCAGTACTTCTCATCTTTGACCAGATGCCTTAGCGTGCTTAAGAGCTTCAAGTCAGTCTTTTTTGTAAGGGCTATGGGTTTTTTTTGACATAATCTTACCTGTTTATTCCTCCCTACCTTGAACTGTGCTTGTGCCTGTAGACTGAGGACTATGTAATGTACAGAATTAGGGAATTCCTCACATGATTTTGATACATGAAGGTAGAAGTGAAAGACTGATATTTTCTGGACAACTCATGGCCTTCAGCCAAAATAAGTATCTGGCAGTTTTGCAAGATAATGTCTAGTATGATGTAATATCAGGCACCTGGTACAGTCACATCATCATTGGTTTCAGCTTTTCTTCATGACTAACAAAAATTAGGCAACATATTAAAAAAAGAAAAAGAACTGTACACCAGATGGTTTTTGAGAAGTGAATAAAGTGAGAGGTGAAGTAAGCATTTGATGAGAATGCACAGGGAAAAGATTAATCATCACTTCATGTTCTATGTCCAAAACAATAGTGTCTTTGCTTGTGTGTGATGTCTGATTTTGAATAAGACAACAGGCATTCCCTTTAAGAGCCACACAGACTGTCCCTCTGAAGGAAAGCTAGTACTGTACTGATGTAAGTGCTCAGCATAACTCAGACATCCACAACAGAAAAATTATTAAAAGTATTTACACAATTTGATCACAAACTACCATGATGGTATACAAAAGTTAACTGATGAATTGTCTGAAGTGCAGAATAGCACATGTTTAAATAGTTAAAAATGTTGTTATTCTCATTTTAAAGGTCACGTTGGCTATTTGCATTTGTTTATTTTCAATAGGATTAATAGGAACATCCTGGAAACATACAGGAAATTTGCAAAATGTGTCAAGGTTGGGCTGTAGGGGTAGCGGGCAGCACCTTGATGCTGCAGCTGTTCTGAATGTTTTAGCTGTATGCATGAAATGACTTAAGAGTGATGTGTATGTCTGAACCATCACCGTATATGTTTTCTCATACGTTTATGTTAAATACACAGGGGAAGCGTGGATGCATGTGATATACAAACAGAGCACTGTATTTGTAAGCGTACTCAGGTAGTTCTTTGAAGGTGACTTAAATGTTTGTTTTGTTGATCAAGTAGCAAACACTGGAATAGAAGAATATACATTTTATATATATATATATAAAAAAGGGGATACAGGCACAGAAAATTATAAATACAAACTCTGTTAGCCTTTTCATTCATATAAACATAAGGTATGTAAAATACGTTGATTTTTTTTCTCATTTTAATGACAATGGTAAGTAGTGTATACCAAGCTGATTCAGCATAAAGTAACTTCACAATCAAATTCTAAAAGCAATGATCAAAGGTATAATACATATCTAATAATTATTGGCATAGTTGGACCATGAAACAAGTTGATGCCTCTATGAGAAGAATATTTTTGTTAAGTACAGTCCTTTTGTGGGAGTTACTTCTAAGGACCTGACAGCTGTTTATTTTTGTGGGCATCAAGTAAAGAAAACCCTTAGCTCACATATATGCAGGTGGATATAACTAGCTCCTGATACATGCACAAGCACACTATATTTGTATACATATATACATAAGTACAACATTTGACACAAATATAAATTCCTGAATTTTTCTGTCTCTGATCTTCTCTGATTCCATGACTATTTGATATATTAAAAATCTGTCATGATATTTAGACTGTTAACATGATTACAAAAGCAAACTTTTTTTAAATTTTTCTCATTACTTTCAGGGCTATCAGCCTCATTGCACATCCTGTTTTGTGGAAAGAGAGGCCAGTTTCAACAGGTTTGGGTTTCACATTTGGGAGAGAGAATTAGTAGTTCAGAGACTGTTCAGATAAGCCTGTCCTTAATCGACACAGTGGTACGTTAGTTTCTGCTCAGTGAAGGGGAAAAAGAGAGACGTAATATTGCCAAGTACTTAAAAATCATGAAGATTTCAGTTTAGATTTTCTACAGATGACTTAAAAGACACACAAATTTCTACAGTTAAGTATATTTTGTCTCAGTGACCTCACATCAGATGTGAAAAGCAAGAAAATTGTTTGTTAGCTACCAGGATACTTTTTTCCCTAGGGCCTGAGGGCTATGCAGTTCATTCTTCGTGCTCTCTTTCTGCTAATAAAGTGGCAATCTCCAGGTGATGTCCCAATGGCTGCCTGGGCAATCCCGTTATGCCATAAGCATAGTCACTGCTGGGGGGGGATGACACTCCCCTCTATGGCTTCTGCTTCTGACCCCTCCAACTCCTGTCGCTTTTGTGGCACTTAGATGGTCACATTGGATGGCTCAGCCTTTGATTAAAAAGAACTTGGGTTTGCTTGTTCTGTCTTTCTGGATTAAATGGGGTTTGCAATTGCTCAGCAACTGCATTTCTTTTCTGCCACTAACTTTGGCAGTTAGAAACTTAAGAATGATCTCTAGGTATAAGCTTCTTACACATGCACGTGAGTTTTGGCAATGGCGTAAGAACTGCCTTTGTTCATCTAGGCTAGCACTCTGCCTCCAATATTGGGAAAAAGGCACAAGAAATATGACAGTCGCTAGTTTGAGAAAAATTCCCCCAAAGGAAATGTTCTTTCCTAATACCTGGCAATTAAAAATTCATGTCTGAAGGTCTATTTCCATTCTAATTCTTCTCCCGAGGCTCAAAAATGTTTTATTTCTTAGTGATGTAGTTCTGGATGTTGCTGTCATTGATGAAGTATTTGGTTCTTTTTGTATATAGCTATACTCTTGGTCCTAATTATGTCATAGAGCATTAGGTGCTCGTGGAAGAAACAGATAAACATACCCTAGGCAGCAGCGGCAGCACATGCTCACTGCGCTATCCAGCCAACATTCCTCAACTCTGACCTGAGGACCACCTCTGGAGATAAGAGTCCCTTCTTATCAGTGGGTCCTCGCTTTCTCTGCCAAGACTGTTAGCAAAAAGGACGTTCAGAGCCAACAGTATCGGGTTTGGGCAGCAGGGGCTTTTTCACCAGAAACCGTTCCTTGATCATTAAAGTGATTTCATATATACCACCAGAAAATTTATATTGTAACATACTTAGGTGTCTATTTCACCTAGGGCTTGGACCCTGAAGAACTGGCGAATTATCAATTCTGTAACTCATTTGTTTCCTCAGGCCCTGGCTCTTATATAATGGTTTTGTCTGAAATGTATCAGGAATTGCAGGTATACTAGCTGTACTTTGTAAAACAGTAGATGTTATTGCCACTATAAAGATGAAACCTTAGAATCGTTAAATATTTTCTAAAAATCAGACAACATTTAAATTACTGTCTCTACTTTTACCTACTCTTGATGTAGGTAGTCAAGTTTTAAAATTAAAAATATTCTTCGTGTGACTAATTATTTGCCCAAATCACAAATATTTTTTTCCTTCATAGGTAGTTGGCATGGTAATTGCTGGTTTTCAGTTGTCAAAAATCACTGCCTTTTAATCAGAGGGGTGACTGAGACCAGTTGTCTTAAAAGCTTTGGTCCTGCAGACTTGTCTGTCTGCTGTTCAGTAGCAATGTAAAATATCAACACAGGCTCTTACTGTGACAGATCATCCCGACTAACTCTGCAGACAGCTCTTTCCCTAATGTTCATGAAAAGAATAAAAATTAGTTTATAATTTCTCAATGAATCAGTCTGTACTTTCCAGTCATGTTTGCTATCATTTTCCTAAGATGACCTTAAAACATTTTATAACTTCATTTCATGTATCTGTCTGAGTATAAAACTATGGTCATGCATCATTTAACACTCCTCAACTGAGAAGGTCGATGTTTTGGCAGAGCTGGGTGTTAATGTCTTTATGGATGGAAAATTTGGGTTTTATATTATTTCAGTAATTCTTCAAGATGTGATACTGGTGTTTAGGGATCTAATCTCTTGGAAGGCTTTGAAGGAAAGGCTGACACTTGTGGCGTAGGCAAGTGCTGCTTAGTTGTTTGCTGGAAACTGAAAGTCTGAATAACAAGAAAATCAACATGGTTAGCCTAGCTCCAACATATGTATTTATAAGATATCCAGATTCTCTTTATATTTTATTTTTATGTAAGACTGAAATAAGCCTGAATTTTTAAATATCTTTCTCTTGAAATAGGATGTTATGGAATATTTCTTTTTCCTGTTGTGGAATATTTATTCTTACAGCCTGCATCTACAGTCTCACAACACAGAGAAAATAAATCCTGATGATGTTAAATGTCTGGAGCAAAACTCTGACAATTTCACTTTTGCTGTGGGAACATGATGGGCTATTTTCTGTTTTCCCCAGTCACTTGTTGGAATTTACCTTGGAAATTGTGAGATCTTCAGGTTTGTACTTCTGTTTATGTGATCTGTCTGTGTATTTTACAGAAAATGTTCATCCTGATTCGCTTTGGCATTTACCTTTGCCTTTCTCCTCTTCTGCATAAATTAATGTTTCACTATACAATAACTAGAGATTAACTGATCAAAACGGCGTCCACCTTTCTACGCTCTGTGGGCCAAAATCCTGTGGGATCGATTTTCAAGAAACTACTACAAGGCAGGAGCAGGGCTGTAGCCTTGTTGTGCTGTGGGACAGGGAATTCCACAAAGCCTGAGGTCAGGCAGCTTTGCAGGATTCTTCTTAATGCTCCATAACACTTTGGATCCAAAACCAGTAAATCCCAAGCTTCCTCCTCGTGGGCATTACAAATGATGTCTTTATTTACCAGCACTAAGAAAATTCTTTTTTATCTTTTTGTTTATAACAGTGGGGTTTTTTAATTTTTATTTTATAATAGAAAAATACAAAAGCAGGTCCTACAAGCTTTCCATTTAAATTTTTAAACCAAAATGAGATGGCCTGAGTATTTCTACAGCAGGCACTGTCAAGACAATTCCATCTTGAATACTTTCTGTTTTAAAAATATTCTGTCCAGAATAGATGTTTTTACATTTTGATTGGTCTTTTTAAAGTGATAGGCATCTGTTATTGAATATGTTGAGATGAACAGGGAAAGTCTTTTCTGCTAATTACAGTGTTAGCACTTATGTCACATTCAAGTTTTATTCCCCTAACTTGGGGGACAGGTAAATAAAGAGAGAGATTCTCCTTTTACTGCGAAGGGAAGGACAGAGGTGGAACACCAGGGCAGACCCGGGGTTTGAAGTCAGTGGTTCACAAAGGTCTATGCTCAGACCCAGACCACTACATACCATTTGCAGATACTGGTTCATTCAGCCCTCCAGAAACCTAATCATTTTAGGATTTCCAGTGTCTTAAGTTCACAGTAACATTAATTACCATGCAGAAGTCCAGCTATTTCAAGACAATTAAGAGATATGAAGAGAATTGGTGGAAGAGTGAATCAGGGGTCATAGTCTAGTTCAGTATACAGCCAACCAGTGCTCAGTCTGATAAATGAAAGCAAAACACAAAGCGTGAAAGGAGCCAAAAAATATCTTAATAAATAATTAGAGCTTGTATGTTTCAGAGAGCCGTGTTTTCTTGGCAACACCAGGCGGTAGTCATTTCTGAACAAACAAGATTGAAATTTATGTCTCACTGAAGCAATACTGGAAGCCTGTTTGACGCGCCGCACAAAGACCATTTCCGACGCTCTCCGCCAGATGAATTTCCTCTGTGTGCCGGAGGCAGGCAGAAATGCGGTGCATTGACAAGGTGTGCCTCAGATGCAAGATCGGTTCGTTCCCCAGAAGAGCCCAACCATGCTCCAGAGGCATCACTTGTATCAATGAGCGTGTGGAACATTGACAGGGGACACCTGCTATTTAACTAATGAGGAGCTGGCTGAGTTCTACATGTGCTCCAGTGTTCAGGGCCACAGAGTTTCTGCGCCCATTTATGTCAGTGGGGTTTGTGTAGATTCATCAGTTGTAAAAAAAACCCAAACAAAAAAACAGGCCTGCAGGTAATAGCTTTCTGCAGGAATGATTTACAGGTGCCTGCAGTGATGTACAGCAGTTTGCTCCTGTGTAACCAAGAGAATAAATGCATTTGCACAAGAGGCTGGCCTTGGGAAATGCCTTCATCATCAGAAGTACCAACAGCCAGTTCATGCTTCCAGAAGAGCTCTGCCACAGCGAGGTATGACTAGTGCCATCTATAAAATGGAAATGCTTCTTGAGGCACAGGTAGCAGGCTGCATTGCCTCTCAGCTCCTTCATGTGTGGTGGTGGCAAGACCAGGCTCCTCTTTTAAACCATTCCAGGGGGATTTTGCCTTCTTATCCCCCATGGGACATTCCTCCCTACCCCCTGCAGTGCCAGGCAGGGCTGCAGGTGGGCAGCCAGAGGGTTTCTTTAGTGAGGGGGCAGGAGAGTGGAGTCCTCACCCTCCTCTGCATTTGCTGCCCCAGGCAAATGCCGCTCTCCTGCCCCCAGTGGCCTTAAAACACAGGTTCCCACTTGTGCACACCTCATGTCCATGCAGCTCCTCCTGTCCCTCAGCTGCCAGGGGAAGAAAACAACAACAGGTGTAAAATTAATGCTTTCTCCTTTTTTACAGCATTCTGGCAACATCCTTTTCTCCCCTTTGGCTTCAAGGGGATTGGGCTGCTGTGCCAGAACTGACTGCTTTACGTTTTGGGACCTTGTGCCATGCTCCCAGATTAAAAGGTTTGCTTGCTTTAAGCAAGTAAGTGCTGTCAGTGTGAAGGAATGTATAAAATGTGGTGTCAATAAGCTTAATTAGTGTGAAGGCCTGATTGGGTTTGGGGGAGAGGTGCAGGTACTGCCTACTGCTGAACTCTGTAAAGAGTCCTGGCAGCTTGGCTTTACTGCAGAGAGCTCCAGAGCAGTGACCAGAGATGCGCGAGTGAAATCCTCAGCTGGCGGCTGGAAGGAAAAGTGCAATTAGTGGTTGTCTTTTACTGTTGCTGATGGCAGACAGCTCTCATACACTGAGTAGAGTTAACACTGAAATGCATGGAGGTGAGCAGAGCTAGGGGAGCCGGTGGGCCTGGGAGGAAAAGCTTCAATCGTAAAAGAGGGGAGGCTTTCTGGATCTGGGATAATTTGGGATTCCTAGGGAGAAGCTTGCCAGCTGAACTAGAGAATCTTGGTTCCTGCTGGTATGGCTCAGCCTTCTTAGGAAGACACTTCAATGTGCGTCTGATTAAGAAGAAAATGGGCAGAACAAGTGGAAAATAACAGTACATTTCAAAGAAAATTCCAGTGGGCAAGAGCTGTTAGTTGGCTTCAGATAGAAAGGCTGGGCTGTTCTAAGTGATCTGCTTTTTAGAGGTAAGCAAAAGGGGTACAAGTGTATACTTCAGGGTATAAGAAATTAAAGGGCAGCGCAGCTGCTAAAAAATTAAAGTTGATATATTTGCCTCTATAAATGCAGCATGTTTGCCAGAACTCTGGAGTTGGATTAAACTCAAAGCATATGTTCTCTGACTTGAGGATTATCCCACACTGCGCTGCATCCATCACTTCTACTCTCTCTTCAGCAAAACAGCTGAAGTTCTGCAAACTAGCAGAATCGCACATCCAAAGTCCAGCAATCCTTGCACTGCTTTCAGTTTACTCCTTCAACTTTCTTTTCTCCTTTGTCCACTTATTACCTTATATATATAGATGCTTCCTGATTTCTTCCTTTTTCTTTCTGATGTCTTTAATTCTAATGTATTTTCCATACTACTTTGCCCCCTTTTCAGTGCTGAGACATTACTCTGTCACTCGTTCAATGCATTTCCAGATAAAATTCCTTTATGTTCTCACTCTCGCTTCCTTCACATTTTGGAGAGGCTCCTTAGAAGCACCTCAAAATAAACCTAACTTTCTTCTCTCACTTGCGCACAAAGTCAACAGCAATAGGCTTCTGGTTTCCAGAGATTGCTTCTGTTTGTAGTGATCAATACTTGTTCAGTGTTTCCTTGCTATTTTCAATCTTGTTTAGGTTGTAAGTTTTGGATCAGAGACCTGTCTTTTTATTACAATTGTTGAAAAACTAGGACAATTAAATCTTGGCTTGTACTTAAGGCTCCCACTGACTCTTAAGCTGTTGATAACAAAATAATTCAGCAGAGCGAAATTCATCTTCCTGTATATGGTATTTGCTACAGTCAGTGTGAATCCCTAAAAAGATTAATATTTTCCAGTGAAACATATTACATACTGATGACTTCAGGTTGTCCACTAATCTTTGTAATTGGCATGAAATCTAGGATGGCTAGGAGTCAAAATCCTGTCTTTTGGGCTTTGTGTGTGTCCTGCTGATTACCTGCCTAATGAAGTAAGCAGGCAGGGCAGTCTGTGTCATCCTGCAGCCATGTCAAGTTATTCACTAAACCTCTCTCTGGGAAAGTGGGTTGGAAACATTTAGGTGAAGATTTTCTTTTCGATACAAATTTGCTGCTTTGTTAAAGCTATGGGTGTTATAGGAGGAGATCAGTTTCAGTGGATTTGCTAGCTTTAAAATAAAGTGGAGAAGAATAATGAAAAAGTCCATGATCATTCTAGCTGTTTCCAGAATGAAAGACTCCAGACTTTCCTCTTGAAAGCGATACTGGTTGCATTAAGGCAATTAAAGAGAACGTGCTGTTTACATTTAAGTGTTCATGCCAGTTTTGATTCAATTTTGATTTATAAAAATTTGAGACTTTGAATTTTTATTTTAATTTCTTAGTAAGAAAAAAGTTATTTCTGCTACTTAGTACAACTGTATCTTACGAATTCTACTAAACAGAGTTGTGAAAACTAGATTTCAATACAGAAGCTTATTCCTGCCAACGGCAAACTGTTCTTGTCTTCTGTTTTAATATTCTCAGACCGATTCATCTTATCTGCAACTTTTTTCAAAATCTGCTGTACCAAAGCCGTGCCTTGTTCCAAGCAGACCTCTCTCTCTTTTTTGCTTTGTGTAAGGCCATGTTCACAGTGTACTGACTTGAAGACTGCCATTATTTTAGCCTCCTGCTTCAGTACAGCCTAGGGAAGTGGTGGAATCGTCATCCCTGGAGGTATTTAAAAGACAGGTAGACATGGTTTAGGGATGGGTTTTGTCAGTGTTAGGTTGATGGTTGGACCTGATGACCTGAAAGGTCCCTTCCAACCTAGACAGTCCTATTATTCTATGATTATTTCTTATAGCCATCATAAAGGAATGGCAAGAAATTTCAGCATGACTGGGAGCTATTTCCATGTTATGACCACGAGATAATGTTATGACCACTGCTGTGATAGGCAGTGTACAGCTACACCTTCAGTTGCATGTGGAAGGTGTGGTATTTATGTGACCCTCCCTCTCTTGTTATTCTGCACTTTTGATCCAGAGGAGGCTTCAGATCCAAGGTGGGGAACAGCAATGCACAATTTGGTACTGATTATTACTAAATTTAAATTGATGGAGAAATAATAATAGAAATTCAAGTCTTAGCAAGTACAAGCACACTATTTAGGATACCATTCTCTCCAAGTGACTTTCACACCATTAGGCTTTTTCAGAGTCCAATAGTTTAATGCCATCTGAGACGCTCCTGAGCAGAAATACTTTAGAAAACAATCATGGTAAAGAGATTGCAGGTCTCAGCTCCAGGAGGGTTTGCTGTCAGGCAGAAGTTCCAGATTGCATGCTGGTAATTCCAGATCTGTATAACCCAATGATCCAAATCCCCTGTACCCCTTGGTAGTTGGGTTAGAGCAGGATCCAGAACTGAGCACTGTTGTACCAGCAACGTGGCTAGTGTTCGCTCTCATGCATCCCACAGCATGGGGGTTTTGCATAGATATAGATGACAGTTCATCGGACATAAATCTTGGGAACTGAGTTTTCTGGGGCCTGATTGCCAGGGGCAGGGTGTGAACTGCTGGGATCTGTCCACAGGAGATGGAAAGAAACCAGAAAGCAGCACAAAACTGGGAGGAGCAGTTGTGAGCATGGCCCAGAAAGGTAATGGCAAAAGGGCTCTGCAAGTTGCAGAGCAGAAAACATAACTGGAAATCATGCATGATTAATCTTGTTGTTTTGTCATTGTGTTGGGGAAACTTGACTTTATAAACTGAATCACAACAAAGAAATATCTGGTTCGTATTATCAATCTTGTCTCCATATGGAAACAAGTCAGATCAAACATCAAGATTTGTTATTCTTTTAAGTGCCATCATGTTTTACTACATCTTTTGATATCTCTCATAACTATTTTCTTCATTATAAATGATTAATTCACTAGGCAGTCAGCCTCCCTTGAGTATTGTGGGGTTCTAAATTGCGTATTTTGCCAAGAAGTATTTGTTACTGGATCAGAAAAGCTTGACTGGCTGGTAAGGAGGGAAATCTTTCTAATAAATATTCCTTCTGGGTAGAGCTTGCCTCTCCACTGGAAAAAAAGAAAATTTCTGAGAAGTATTCTAACAGTGTTGTACTTACTGATGAAGTCAGAATTGTAGGAAGCACTTTGCCATTTCTGCCTCGTGAAAATGTTCTAAAGGACCAACACAAATTTTAATCTAAAGAATATTTATGGTTTTTGATAGAGAAGGAAATTTTATAATGCACAATATTACAGAGAGATTCAGATCTATAATCCATACTTTAGTACAGATGCAACATTAGTATTACAAACTGATGTACTTCTGAGGTTTTTCTGGGCTGTCATTTCTGAAACTGCCTAGAGAAAGGGAAAGACTTTCTGATTTTTGTCAGTATAATTATATGGCTCTCAAAGGATTTGCTCCTGTTTTCACCAGTCAGGAAAGAAGTAGTAGACTCATAATACACAACAAATAAATTCCACTTCCTGCCTTCAGATCTCTCAGTCAGATAGATGAAGACAGACAATTGAAAAAAAGCACTCAAACAAAAGAGCAAAAGTCATGTTTGGTCTTTTTGGAGAAAATGAGAGTGGAGCTGCTCCGACAGTGGTTGTAATAAGAGTTGTTTCAAAGGGGAGGGGTGGCAGGAGGTGGGACATTCGCTCTGCCAGATTTTGATTTAAACCTCAACACAATGGTGAGGCACCTGTTGAGAGCTAAAAGCTTTTCTAGAGATTTTGGTGCTAATTGTCACCTCGCAGCTGGAGGATTAAGTGTAACCTGAGCATTTAGCACTGAAGTTCTTATAGCAGCCTTGACAAGTATTGAAGGGAAAAGTTCCTCCTTTTTTTCTCCAGTTAATGCCACAAAATGGTGTTTTATAAAGTTTGTCTTTAATCTTACCTTGCTGTGATGTCCTTTCAAGAAAGAGGAGTACAATCTGCAAGCAAAGCCACTGTAAAAGCAAGGACATTGTTTTAACTTCAAAAGTAACTGTAATTTTACTAAATATTATATACAGAACTGAATCAAATCTTCCTTTCTCTGTGCAATAGGCCCATGTGTTGTTTTTTCCTCTGTATTTTAAAAATACCTTCCATTGTATAAACATAGTTAATCTAAATTGATCCTCTGTTGCCTGGAATCAATGAGCTAATAGAACATTACTTCATTGAGCCATACTGGAATCAGTGTATTTGAATA
The DNA here is from genome assembly GCA_013400135.1 of Rhinoptilus africanus. Lineage (NCBI taxonomy): Eukaryota > Metazoa > Chordata > Aves > Charadriiformes > Glareolidae > Rhinoptilus > Rhinoptilus africanus. The sequence goes on along the minus strand of VXBO01010329.1, from coordinate 414,391 downwards.
TTATGTGAATTCTTTTTTATTTTTATTTTCTTGTCACAAGAAAACAGAATGTAATTTTCATGGTATCAGCCTTTTATCAGTTGTCTGAAGACAGGCAATAGAAAGCATCTCTGAAGTAGTGGTAATCGGGTGACATACAGCAAAAAGACCTGAAGATCATGAAATTAGACTCTTAAAACCTCATTTTCCTTCATTTACTGGAAATTTCTCAAGGTTTACATTAAAAAGGGGTCACAGATGATAGATTAATTCAGTGTAAATCGTTGGTTCTTAATTTACTATTGCTTAGACTCTTTAAAAATAAACAAATAAATAAAAATTAACTTTTAAACCTATTTGTTACACGAGCACTGCAACAGATGCTCTTGGTGAACATTAGATACTTTGCAAGCAAATCAAAATACTGGCATTCATTACCTGCTCTACTTTTTCCTAATGTAACAAATCTATATTAAAAAATCATTGTGGAAGCATTGACAAAAATAACTACAGAATACTGTTTTCTCCAAAGTTCTGAGTATAAAAGATATTGCGCATATATACACTGTATAAATATTTATTAGGTGTTTGGCAATTTTTGCAGTGTTTAAGACATTGCAGCATTGGATTAAAAAATTAGAAAATTGCATTGGACTATCTTGTCTCTCCCCTTGGTAACACTGGATTGTTCTGTGAAGTTGCTTTATTTCCTGTACTGTACAAAGTGCTTCAAATTTAGTCCAACTCCTGTATAAAAAACTCTGGATTTCAGTAGTATTTCTATTAATTTTCTTAAAAACAAGAACTAGAAAAGAGGAACTTAAAACACTCTTATAAGTAAAAGAAATGGCATTGGGTTGTATATATAACTCTTAACTTACGCTCCTAGCTTGAACATGCTGAAATTTATTTTTTTTCCTCTCTTCTCAGGTTTTCAGAAGGGAAAGTATCCCAGCCTTTACACCATTAACTAATATTTAATTTCCTTATTTAGGTTCAAACCTAGCAATGAAGACACAATTTTTGCAGTAAGGAACCAGATGTTGACTGTATACAACTTACTAATGGAGAAAGTAGTAACACCTGAAAATGATGAGTGCCGAAGAAAAAAAACTTCTGAGTACTTCAGCTGTGGCTTCTACAAAGGTAAGATACAAAGCCCTCATCAGAAGCGAAAAAGTGAGTATTTTATCTTGAATATTTCAGTGAAAGAACCACAATTTCTGCAACTAACTTAGCAACTGTTTTTTTGTTGTTGTTGTTGACACTGTTTGGAAGGGTGGAATGCATTACTTGTAATTCTCATCCAGTAACCTTTAAAAGGCTTCCTTGAAAATGCGAAAGTTTTCTCATTTGACTGATTTATCTTATTGTTCGTGTTCAGTAATATCCAGTGGGTTACTTACAACGCATTAAATGGGTAGACATTCTTTCACTGTTCACATAAAATGGGAGTATTCTTTAGTGGGATAGTGATAAACCAAAAGGAAAAAAATGATTTTGGTATGGTAATTGCATCAACTTGTGTTATTTTATCTCAGCATAGTCGCAAATACAAATCTACTAAAAAGAAACAGGCAAAANTGCTTTTTTACACCTCATTTGATGGTAATAAACCATGCACACTTTTAAATATGGGACTCAAAGGCTTTTTTTTCATACATATATGTATATTTGTCTATATATGTTTGAAATCTTTTGCACACTGTTTAGTGTGTGGGTTTATCTCTTGGCTGAGGATATGCTTATTGCTAGTGTTGAGTATTTGTTGCCTTCTGTACTGGGTTCTGGCAGATGAGAACACTTAAAGTAGACTTGCATTTGGGAAGGCAGGGAGAGCCTTCCCCCCGCCCCTCCTACTGCCAGTTCCTTGTAAAGTGACAATTCCTTGCTGTTTCTCCCCAGATACTTGCTAATACGCAGTCAATAAGATATCAGAGTAGCTAGAATTCAGTGTATATTTGTCTTTTCATGAGTGAAAACAGGTCTCGCCTCTGAACCATGCTAGCTTGAGTGCAAACCTTTAGTAAACTGCAAAGAACTTTACTGTATTTAAAGCATTAAGTAGTAAAAGAATTAGGTTCTGTTGAAATTATCCAAGAGAGAGCATGAATCAGGTGGTCTTTGGAGGGTTTAAGGATTGTCCTGTTGAGGGCCAGTAAATGTAGTTCACCTGTGTTTTAACATAAGGGAGTATTTGTATTTTTTACATTTGGTGACTACTTTTATGGTACCATCTGGTCTATCCCATCTATTTGGACCACTGAGCCTAGTCATGTAGTACAGNAGATACATATAGATATATATATATGCGCAACATTTTTAAAAGGCATGGTCATTTGGTTGTGTTAAAAGCTGCTAATCTAGAGGCCTGGAAATACTTAGAACTATCGTATTTTTGAACGATTGACTAACAACAACAACAACAAATTAAAAGGAGTGGTGAAAGGAAATCTTCTTGCTGAAGAAATGTAAAAGTAACATTTTTGGCAGGCCACTTCGGGTGATGTCATTCTACAGAATGTGCTAAAGTCTGTTATTTTACAGCAGGACCTGATTTNAGGGCCTGATCCTGGAGAAATTTTGTAGACTGCCAATGGAATAACGTGTCACTTGGAATAAATTAGACTGGCCTTATGATTATCGCATCTGAAAGAAAAAATGCCAAACGCCTTTCACTTAGATTCTTTCCTTCTGTATTTTGCTTCTGGTGAGAAATACCACTGCAATAGTCCAAGTTAAATTTCTGTTTCTCGGAATATATTAAAATATAAAACACTTTTTATTAATCAAGATCTCAGTGTCTTATGACCAGGTTTATTTCTTATTCTTGTTTACTCGCATGAACATACTGATTTGGGAGTTAGTGTTGCAGGGGTTTTCTACATCCACTAAGGAAAATCTGTTTGATTAACGTCTGGAAAGGAAATCCATTAAAACCTCTGAAGTTTTATGAAGTCTTACTGCTGTTAACAAAATGCATAGATTTGATCTAAGTTTCGTGGACACTTCTTACTTTAAAAATGACATTTATATAATGTATATTTGTAAGATGAGTTAGTCCTAATACTGAAAATGATATTTTGGAAGATTTGTGTCTTTAGGCAAATTATACTAACTCTTTGGCTGTGGAATCACAAAAGAATAACAATTTTATTATAGTCACACCAGGCTCAGCTGCCTATTATTACGTTTGCCTGACACATACCATTAGAAGATGTTTTCAGTTGCTTAAAACATTTCCAGGTATTAGCTATTTGAGATGAAATTTTCCATGCTAGTTGTCCATCAAAGTCTGATTTTATTTTTTTTTTCCTTTTTTCTTATTTTTGAAGCTTAAGCCAAAACAGGTCTGCCAGTTCTGTGCAATACTACATAAAAATATATTATTTCTTCAGTGATAAATGATTCTAATGTGTTCCAGGGGTTTTTTGTTTCTTCCCTCCCCCCTCGTGTTTTTATTTTTACATTCTAGCAGTTCTTTGTTTTGATGTAGAAAGCTGACATTTGCTTTTGTGTTAGAGATGTATCCTTTCCTCCTCAATGAATATCTACTGATACTTGGCCGAGTTGGAAGTGTGTGTTATCTGCTTTCGTCGTGGTATACCTCAGGATGACTGTGTACTGTTACTATCAGTTACTCTTAGCTCCAGTGGCAGAGCACTGTATGGCAGATGTAAGGGCTATAACTGATGATGGATCGTACAGGTGCCAGCATGATGCCACATGGTCAACTTTCTGATGTTTTTCAAAACATAACATTGAAAACATTAAGGGTGCAAATTAGAGCACATAAAAGTTATAAAATGCTAAACAAAAGTTTTTCCCACCCCCTTGCATGTGTGCTTTTTGGCATACATACATTCAGTCTACCTTTTTTCTTCTGTGACTAGTGCTTCTTAAGGTGCCCATGATGGACCTGCTTTGAGGAAGAGACTTTGCAAGTATTAAAGAGCTTAGTTTTCTGTAGAATCCTTGCCTCACTTTTTGCATCTGTTAGAATTGATGGATAGGGGTGAGAGGGACTGCAGAATAGGGATCATCTCTAGGTAGCATAGATGAGCACTGTACTGGAGAAATTAATTCTGTGCTGATGCCTGCCCTCATGGTGCTTTGTGTTGCTAGGTGAGGCATATAAACCCAATTGGTTGGGCTCAAGGAATTTGTGTGGTGGTGGATTTCTAGATATGTGATTTGAAGCCCTCATGTACAAGCGCTAAGAAGGTGTACTACTCTGACTCGAGCAAAGCAACAGAAGCTATGGTTTTGACATGTAAGGTGCTCTGAAAAATATGGTCCTGGGCATCTTGAATCAGATCATTAAACTGGTGAACATCTTTGACCTTGCTATGCTTTGGTGCCCTGTCTGAAAGTGCCAGTCATTTAAATGAGGTGGTTATATAGATTAATTAGGGTATAGGAAGCACACATGGTAGAAATCATAGGGAAGGGTTCTATAATGGTGGAAAGCATATCAGGACATTGAATTTTGTCCTGAGGAAACTCTTCAGATGGACTATAGCAGAGAAGGTCTATGGCAAGATTTGAACAATGGAGATAGGAGAAAAATCTGAATAGTTGTTCTTCACATCCCTCGTTTGAGTTCTGGGTAAGAATGGTTCTCAGACAATTTAAAATAAGGTTTTAAGATGTCTATAAATGCAAAAATGATTCGGCTATAGTGAAAGTTTCAGCCTTCGTAAGACACAGTGCAAAATGTTAGCTGATTCTGTTTCAAAGTAGTTATCAATAGTTTTTATTGGTACCATGAGACATTTAATATTCGATATACTTGTAAGGTGCGGAAGGTCTAATTTATTAAGACAAAAGTCATTGCCAGCAGGGTCAGTTTACAGTGTCACTGTAGTACTCCTTGGCTGTTATAACCAAAGTAGAAGTTTGGAGCTTTGTGCCTGGTGTTGCCAAATACCCACGCTTTTAAATGTAATTAATTTTAGCAAGTCTGAATTAACAGAATGCAAAAGCATTGTTTGTGTTGTGACTACTAGACGTTCCTAATGAAAAAGAAATCCATGTGTATTTGAAATATAAAATGCATAGTACCTAATTAAAAAATGTAAGCAGTAAGTATAATGGAGGCTTCTGTAATTATTTCATATATTTCTTTTCATGTGTGTATGGTCATGTATATGTACAGCTGTGTTTGGATGTTTAAATGCATTCTTGAAATACACTCTGTCTTCTGCAAATTATCTCAGTAGCAGCTGCTGTCTGTCGCACAAGCCAGGCATGGTGGGGTAGAGTAAGATTCTTCCCCTTTCTCCATGAGGCATAATTTTATTAGGCTGTATTGTAAATCATAGGCCTGCTGAGTACACTCTGCAGTTATGATTTTTTTTTTTTTTTTGGTTATTGCTGCACAGAACCAGGATTTTTTTGCTTTAAAGTTTTCAAAGTTCAACTGTATTGAGTTTTTTGTATGTGAACAACTGGTAGTCAGAAGAGATACTAGCACTGATTTATTGGAAATACCTATTGATTGCTCTCTAACAAATCTAAAAAAGACTCCTTTAAAATCAGGAGTGTCCTACGACAACCTCGTGGATTTGTAGGTTATTACAATAAAAGCAGGGAAGTAGACACACCTTCATTTAGGGGAAAAGCTGGAATCTACTGCCCAAGGAAATATGAATGAGTGGGAAAACATCTGAACAGAATTACTGAATAAGGTAACTCACATTTTCTGTGTGGAGAAAACATAGAGGACTATTAGCCTAATGCAGCTATGCGCAGTGTAAATTCTGTGTTCCTCCCATGTAGGAGCGTGTCTGTGTGATTTATCATATTTGTAACCCATGTTCTTCCTTACCATCATAGGACTAACCTGGTTCCCCAGAATTTAGCCTTTCTAGGGGTCTTGTTTTAATTTTACAAGGTAAGGTATTTCAGGGGCAGAGACCGTGTCTTATTTATTGCTTTTATGAGTCATTTAGTACATTTTTGGATGCTTGACAGATAACACTGTGTTTGATTGCATCATGTGGTATACCAGGTCTGTAGGAAAACAGACTTTCAACCCTGTAATGAAGTCTTAAGTTTGATTTACTGTTTACTCATTCGACAGCAGATGCTAGCCAGAATTCAGATAATTTAAATTCTATGAACTGACTAAGCCAAAGGCAATATAAATTCAAGTATCATCAGTGTACATCTAACAGTTCACACAATGTAACACTGTCTAGATTTTCATCATTAATGTTCCTGGACTAAGCACAGAACACTGGATAGAAGAAAACCTATTCAGATCTCAGCTGGAAAATATTCATAGTATCTAAATGTTCTATAGAATAACATGTTAATGGTTGTCATTTTGCAGTAGTTCTTGTACAATCCATGTTTCCCAGTTGTTGAGCCCTACTGTAAATAATATGAAAAAACAAAACAAAACTTTTTTTCCTTTTTTTTTAACCCCCATGCCATGTAATTTGTTCTTGTGTGGGCTGTGGAAAACTGTAGCTGTGGAAACATCAACAAATTAATTCCTAAAAGGAATAATTGAGCCGACAGCTGAAGAGATGCTCACTTTCTCAAGCACTAAAAAAAAAAAATAAAAAATTTGTTTTATTTTTATTCTCCATTATTAATTTTCCCATTGAGTGAAGCTGAGTCTAGTGCAGAAAGTTATGCGCTGCTGGGATCCTACTGGCCAGATCTGGGGACATAATGTTCAGCCTAAACAGCAGAGGGAGGAGTACTGTATTCTTTTTCCTCCTCAGGGACCTGACAGTATAGTTCATGAAAAGACATAGTTTATGGGCACGTGTTAAGCCAAATAAATTTGATCAAGTCATTGCTTGTCGTATGAGCAATGAACCCAACAATGTCCATGGGTGTAGAGTATCAGAAATGTGAGGTATGCAATGCCTTTGGTTAAACTCTTGTGAAAGATGTGAGTTAACGTGTTTTGTCTTACTGTTGTAACGGGGTTGCCACAGCTAATCAATTTGAGTAGGTGCTTTGGGATCGAAGTGTCCAATCATTAGTTCCAAACACAAAAAGACAGCCTCTCTGCTTGGGTTGATTGGACTAATGCCGCAAAAGCCAGCATTCAGGTTGGCATTGACCAGTGCTACTAGACTTCCAGAAGAAGAGCGGACCCAAAGACAGAGCTTTGTTCTCTCAGATCAGGAATATAACTGACTTTCTGTAGCTTACCAGCCTCCTCTCAGTTGGCTGAGCCATGGCAAGTGAACGTGAGCATGCTCGAGGGCTGTCATCGGTGGACACTAAACTGTATGGGGATGGCTTTCATCAGGAGATCTCCATTATGAAACTAAATGGGAGAAGCAGAGTGTTAGAAGCCTCCCCTCTAAACACAAGCCTGCAAATCAAATCCGTGTGGAATGCAAATATGGGTAGCAGAATGTCATTGTTTGAAGGTGAAAGCGTGACAGAAAATGGGTAAGAGAAGTGTCAGAAAGGAGACAATAGACGTGGTTATAAGAGCTCTGGTAGATAGGAAGGGGAAGCTGAGAAGGAAGGAGTGCTCAGGAGTGAATGCTACATAGAAAGAGGCTGGAGCTGGTGAACAGACAACTACTCTTGATTCCTGCTGCACGTAGGAATATACAACGTTATGTGATCTTTGCAAACGGGGAGGGTGTGCAGTAAAGATACTTGGCTCTATCAACTATTTCCTGTCTTGATTCACTCAAATGTGTAAGAACTTGAAGTCTGCCAGCTTATTCGGGTCACAAAGAAGAAATGATCAGGAGATCCTTGAGGAGCTCAAAAATTTCCAGAAAGTATTATGACTAAACTTGGAGGTTTCATGAGGAGACGTAGAATAATGAGTAAAGCTTTCCCAGAAAGGACCAAAGAGTGCTCGTTATAGTATCAGGATAGATGATGAAATCCAGCCCTAATGCAGCAGTGTGAAATGTTGAGGACAGATCTGTGGTTCCTCCTGTCAGGAACCAAGTTCAGTGGAACACAGGAGACCAGGAAAGCTCTGAGATTTCTCGGCAGAGATTAGCTGTGTTAAAGGATTAAGGAAAACTGAATGGAACATTTACTGAACTTTTTTGGTAATTAGGGGACTTTCAAAGGGGAAAGGTCAAATTGGTCAAGTCCAAATAATGCAAAACTGATTTCAGGTATTTGGTTCTCATTTATATCATATCTCAGGTGAGTGGCTGGACAGAGTCACCCAAGTCAAGGAATGCTGCAGGATTTACTCTGTGAAAGACCTGTGCCAGGTAATGCAGGCACTGGGTTTGGGGTCAGTCATCAATTTCAACCTACCTAAATACTGGCAAGAGAACTGGGAGACCATCTGTTCAGGTCTGATTCAGTATCTTGCAGCTTGAGAACTTCCCATCTTATCACCTGCCTTTCCAAGGAATAGGTGTCTAGGTGCTATTGCTCAGTTGCATTTGGACTTCCAGAGCAAGATCAGGAAAAGGAGACCAAAGGTCCCTCCAGGATACCATAGAATTTGCCACTGAATTTTAATCATTCCTTAGAGAAGTTTAAAGAAATTGTTGTTAATGAGGATAATGGAAGCTGGAAACTATTTTTGTATGACTTTGTCTTTTAATACCTGATCCTAATCCAACTCGTGACATGTGAAGATTTACAGAAATAATACATTGTTTGTGAAAACAAGGAAATGTATCATCGATGTGAAAAATGGAAAGGAACAGGTCAGTCAGATGCTGGTCCTGTGGAAAAAAAATGGATTACTAGAACAAGGACTTTTGCAAATACAGAGTGAGGCAGTACAAAGTGTCATAAGCATGCAGCCCTCTCCCAGCCTGGTGAACGGACGGCAGTGAAGCTCAAAAGCAAAGTTTTGAGATACCAGTACCAACACCTTTAGTTAAGTGGCCAGTTAAATACCAATGTTGAGGGTTAAACTCTGAATGTACGAGATCTTTGCTCTACACAGTACTAGTTCAGTGAGAGTTGCTAGGCTGGAGAATCTAATACAATTAAAGAGAAGTTCCAAAACTGAGTTGTGTAATTAGCTTCAGATAAAGGCACTATCTGGAGACTTATGTCCATCCAAACTTGAACTGTTTATCAAAATGGATTTCTATAATTTAAAAAGAAATCTTTGTAGCTATGAAAATGAATGAGTGAACTGCTGTTTTATTATGACTAATGTCTTCATAAAAATGCGAGATATATTCAGGTATTAAAAGCTTTAATAATGTGGTTCAGATGAAGGAGGTGATTTGTAGGTAATGGGGGATTTGGATTGAGTTTTTTGTTAATAAATCATGTTTCAAATGGCGCAAAGCATAATAGCACTGTAACTATTGCTTCTGAGAAAAGATAAAGGGAATATATGAAACTTATTTTGAAATCTGGAATCATAGCTGTGGAAGTTCCAATATTTTCCATTATAACAGAAATAACTCAAATTTCAGCTCAGTTCTTGGATCAATAGTAGGTAATAATATTCTGGTTGCTTTATCAGAAGGCTTGTTCCAGAGACTTCACATTTAGTTATATTAGACACAATCCCAAATTCACAGAAGTAATTCTTCATTCCAATAAGTACTATTGTTATTATCCAAAATGTTACGCATATGAGGAGAAACATTTATATGGTAATCTAGGAAGATTCAGATAACTCTCTTACTCATTATAATTGTTTATATTGCGTGTCAAAATTCCCTAGAGAGTGCTGGGAACTTTATCTATATGTCTGTGTACACGCTCAACCTGCTCTTCACTTTTCCTTTCTAACTACATACATGTTTCTTGCTGTTATAACAGCACGAGTCATGTAGACCATAGGTCATCATAAGCTGCCAGGATAATGTTCTCCATATGTCAAGATGTTTGTAAAGAAACAATTTGAGTTAAGCGCTCTGTCAGAACAAAGTTTTCTGAAATGTCTGTGGCGTTGCAACCACACAAATGTTCAATTAACGGCCAGGTCACTTCTCTAAGCACGGAATAAGTAGTTTCTAAGAAACAAACCCAGAAAGAGCAGGCAAAATTTTGTTTTCACTGAAGCCTGTGATAGGGTTCACAACGCTTTAAGCAGGGTTGTTATTTGCTTCCTGGTTAATGGTAGTATCTTGAGTTGAGTTCCTGGCAGGACTTGGTCTCATATAGCTTCTGACCACATCTGTTTGAAGCCAGAGGACTAGCTGGCAAAGGAGCAGAAATTCATTCAACAGTTCTTTGAATAGGGATCAGCTACTTTTCATTTACCATGGGGTGAAAGCATTTACACAGCATTACCACAGCACAGGTGATGTACCCTAAAGGTTGATAACCTAGTTTACCCTGTGCTAACTTGTTCACATATCCGTGTTTTAATTTTATGGTAGCTGAGCTGCTTTATCCTGTGAATCAGCTGTAATTAGTATGAACAAAATATTTATGTCATGTAAGGGAAACAAATCCTATTTTAAGAAAATTTTCATTAGGTTAAATATCATTATGATGAAACACACAGTTCTGTAACTTCCTCTGAATACTTAGCAAACAGCATTTCTAATTAAACAAGTTTTACTTGCCCTGCATTCCTCTTTGTGTTACACAAATGGTTGGAGCAGAAAATGGTTGTTAAAGCCAGGAGTGTGCCTAATAACTGGTGTGATAGAAAAGCAAATTGGTAGCTCAGTACCTTTTTAAAACAGCTGTAAAGTTTTTACTTGGTAGCAGAAGTCAATTGATTTTTTCCTTTCTTCCCTACTTTGCTTTTGGTCCGTAGTCTGAGGATTTTTTTTTTTTTCTTTTTCCCTGCCACAGCTGTCTGCGAAAGAGCCAGGTTCAGCAGCTCACACCTGTGTAAGCATTTGAGGTAGAATGGTGTGAATTAGCCAAAAGCTGCTCAGCTAAAACTGTTCTGCAGTGAGGTGACTGAGGAGGGAGCTGCTACTGGGAAGGGTTTCCTGCCATGGAAATAAAAAACATTTCTTAAAATCTAATTCTCTGATCTTTTTGCTTTGACAGCGTTGTGTGTATTTAGGGCTTTTTCTAGAGAGCTATGTGGCATTTTTACTATCTTGTCTAATTAGGGTATCAGTAGAACTCCTTGGCTTCTGTATCGCTGGCTTGGAGTCTGTATCGCTTTTATATATGCATGTATTACATCAATACAAGATCATTAACAACCGTTAACCTGAAATAAAAATTGAACTTTCCACAATGGGATTTCCCATTTTTATCGTTGCAAGTTTTACTTTCAGATGAATCCAAAAATGTCTTGACTTTTCACTTGGAAACATGTCTGGGAAACAGAGTTGTTTGTTTAGGTAGGCTCCTTTAGATAGGCTACAGAAAACCATGTTCCACTGTCCAGCCTGCTCAATCTGCAGAAAGCGTATTTTTATTCCCAGATTTTCTATGCATATGATTTACGAAGGGAAATTAAATGGGAACAGAGTGATCATATTGCAAATGCATGACTTAAATGCCTCAATTCTGCGGACAGTTTTCAGCTCTATTTGTTATTTATTCCTTGGTTTTTGTAGCTACAGAAATACAAGTGGTCTCTTTCTGCTGTGCAGTCCTAGGCATCTACCTTAGGCTTCCTCTTCCTAAGAAGTAAGTTTCTAGAGGCATGAAACCCACAAGATGTAATGGTAGCCAGTGAAATCCACTCCATTAATAAGGACTACTTGGTGTATTAATACACTAATGGGAGGTAAATTCCAGGTGTCTTATTGGTGTTTGTTGAACACCTTTTCTGAGATATTTGAAGCTGAAGCAAACTCTAGTGAGTTTCCACAACTTGGTTGGAGAGGTTGTCATGTTTATCTAGATGTTAACAGAAACTTTCTGAAATAGAAGCTATCCTCAAAATATAGTCCAGATAGAGCTTTTTTAGAAAATGTAATTTGTAGATAAAATTGTAGATTAATAAAAATTTTAATCTTTAATCTGCTAGTGTTGACTGCACAGCTTTACGTTAATAGGTATGTGTATGAACTCCATTGCTTGAAAGTCAAAGTCCTTCTTTGGAGAGTAAATTGGTTTGGTTCTTTCACTGCTTGAATGCGTTGGATGGGGTAGAGTCGAAGCAGGTAGCTTCTGGGAAAGGTGGGTGTTACTATATTTGAGCACCACCTTGACCTCGGAATGAGAATTGCTCTTAGGGAAAATGGCTGCTTTGGCAGAAGGAGAAAAACTGTTTCCTGGGATTAACAGCAACTACTGCTGCTACTGTTATCTGGCTTTTGTGTTTTTGCTGGCAAAAGTTACAGTCCTGCTTTATTTAATCCAGTCAGCTAGTCTCATTCGATTCTGTGCGGTAGTGGAGTCATGTTATTTATGGCCGATAATTGTCAAATAGAACAATTCATTCAGCTCCTATATCAGTTGATTCCTTATTTCCTTTTAACTCAGCCTTGTGTGTTCCTTTATTGCTATCTTAAAGATCTCATAACTGCCAGAAACTGCTCATTTTTGTATTACCTTATCTGTTACTGAAGACCTTATATTTCACTGCCCATTTTGGCTGGAATTTTTGTGATGCATGGGAGAAATTTTACTTGCAAAACCCTGTCTCAATACTAAATGATTTTAGAGGGATAGGACGTAGTTCAGGAGCCCTTCTTTTAGGTTCTAACTATTGACTATGACTGCCCGTATTAATATGTGATTTTATATGAGATTTAGGAGGTGGATGTGATTTGCCCTTATTGACATGTGTCTGGTTATCATTGTTGTATGTGGCTGGAGTTTGTCCAGTGAACTGTCATGGATAACTATGAATATTTTATGTTAATAATTCAAACATGTTTCCAGGCTGGGTCACTACTCAGCTAAGCTGGGACAGTCACTTGCGTTGGGAGAATCTTCTGGTTTTATGGTACTTTGACTTAGTCCAGTTCAAAAATTATAGACCCAGTTTAGCAATGTGTACCATTATTATGGGATAAAAAGAAGCTACGTACTATGTTAGAGAAAAAAAAACAACCCCAAACAACAAAATAACTAAACACAAAACTAGACACTCTAAATAAACTCTTTGCAAATTTATACCCTATGCAATATGACTGCCTTTACTGCAGATGTACAGAGTGGGAAGCAGTACAGCGTTGGTTCCAATGACTGCAATGATTCATTCTGTATTTCTTTTCTTTCCTTTCTCTTTTTTTATTTTTTCAGCATGAATGTGGCACTTGCAGAAGTCAAGGCGAAAAAACATTTGGCTTTGGCAAGCATAATGTGGGCAGAGAGTATAAAATTCCATACGCAGCTGTGCCAGTGTGCTTCAGTCCTAACTTACAACATTTCCTGCTGTTCCAGAACTGGGTCTGTCTTAGAGAGATTGCCAGTCATGACACTTTTTATGGTGGTTTTGTGCCCTGCACAAATGGGGACTAGAATGAAACCAGCAGACTAATTTTAGTTCATGATCTTAAGTTTTGAATCCAGGTCTGCAGGAGTGAAAGATTAGTGTGTATTAGCTCACTGAAAATTTGAGCCCATTCTCCAGCTGGGCTGTCCTGACCACCTGCTAACTTGTTGATATGGTGAGAGATTAGGTTCTTTGGGTCCAATTCTGACCTCATGTACCCTGGTGTAACTTCAGTGGTTTTTGTAAAATCCATTTGAGTCGTCTAATTTAAACTTCAGCAAGGCCTAGCCCTCTCTGCTTTTTAATATTTTAAATAATACCGTAGCACATTTGTTGTTGTTTGTATAGGGTTTTTTTTCCTTCCAGTTTCTCTGCTTCCTAAGCCTTTCTTTACTGGTCTTGTTTTCCATAATACCACCATAAAGTAGCTTTCTTTGTTGTCTCTCTGCCATGATCCTTTAGTTTTTTCAGGGATCTCGAATGTAACTACAATTCTGTGCTCATCTTCTTGGTATTGCTCTTTCTCTGCCATAATAAAGTTTCATGGCAATAATTCAGAGACAAGATAGAACATTCTGTTTTGTCCTTGCTTCACAAAAGGAGCATACTGGTTGTATGAGAGAGTTCTGAAAAGGATGCCGTGATCCATCTACAGGCCAGCTACCTTATTTCAAATCCTTGATGCTCTGAATGAGTCCTGAATGGAATTTACCTGCTACTCATTTTAAGCAAGTCCTAAGACTTGCTGGAAGGAGGAGGGAGAGACAGCCTCCTGGGTAAGTCACTGACCTGGAATGGCTTCATTTCCTTGCTCTGACACAGATTTCCTCTGTGGTTTTGACCATATCATTTAATTGCTCAAAGCCTGATTTTTCTTATCAGTATGTTGTCTAGAGATAACAGTGCCTCCTTGCATCCTCATAGCACTGGAAATAGGTGCATGCCAGCTTGTTTGGCAAAACGCACAAAGACCTTGTTGTTTCAGGAGAACTAAATCTTTGCATACCATCAGCTCTTTGGACTTTTCCAGCATTTACAGAGGCACTCAGGTGGATTTTCAGAAATTAATTGCAACTTTTTCTTGACTGTTTACTGGCAAGAAGAAAAGAAACATGTGAACATAATATTTTTCTCTGATCTAAAGGCTGCTTTTAAACTGCTTGCAATAATGGAATTGCTTACTAATTTCTAAAATGTTCTTATTTAGAAAAACTAACATTTTCTTCTGTAGAATAGAAGAGTGATTTTAACTTTTTTTATTTGTAATCTGGCACTACTATATTAGGTGTTGTTTCCTAAGACACATTCCTATGTAAAGAACTAAAAATCCTCATTCTTGACCTGAATAAAATTCAGGTACCTGTATTGTTTTCAAATCTGAGTGAGAAGGGCTATAAAAACCTCTTAAGAGCTGAATGCGAGGGTGCCATCTAGTGCTTTGTTAATCAACACATTTACTGCAACCTCTGCATCTCTGCAGCTCACACTGTCATGCCTGTTTTCAAAGGGCTTACTTAGAAAAGCTTATTGCAAGTTCTGAAGATAATGAATTGATGGTGAATGAGCCACCTTCTGCTGACTCATGGCATGGAATAGAAAGATGAAATAATATTTTGCTAAACTTTACATGAATTGAGCGAGTTACTGTGAAATCCTGGACTTCAGTTGCAAGGAGAATATGTAATATATATATGAAAAGTCAAAAGTCGCGACAGGTTGAACTTAAAGGACCTGATTCATTAGCTCATAATGTTGTTTGAAAATTAAGATGCAAAATGAAAATTAAAATGCAAAAGCAGCGTGAGTAAAAAGAGAATAAAACCATCATGCTTCAATTAAAATGAACATCTAGGAGTTTGGGAGCTAATCCAAACTAGAGGAATCTCTTGAGTCTTCAGTATAATCTGGATTTCCAAGTTTTGCAACTTCTCTCAGTGTTTTAGTTCTTCTGTCCATGAGTTTGGTTAAAAAACCCTACTGAATTGGGAAAATAAAAAAAGGAACAGATTTATTTTTATTTTAATTTTTTTTAACTTTGAGCACAACACAGGTTGATGCGAGTTTAGAAGCCGTTTAAATTTGTATACGCTGCTTAACTTCTTTTTTGGGTTTGTGGTTTTTTTTGGAAAGTGAATGACTAAATATGATTTAATGGTACAAATAAGTAGCTGGAGTTAAATAATCAGATGTCAGTTTTGATCTTTATTGGGATGTGATGTCACTATGATAATACTGATTTCAATGAACTTTGAACTTTAATTAACACTGCCCTAGGTGGTGTTGGATTTGGGAGTGACGATGAGCATTTACAGCAGAATCTTGTAAACAACTTTATAAATATGGGCACAACCTTTTCTTTCTGTACAAGGAAGTTAACAGTATTCTTTTTGAAAGGATATTAAAATGGAAGAAAAATCTGAAAGTACCTTTGACATCACTTGAGTGTACAGTTTGTTGGGTTTTTCTGAATAAAAAAATCCAATACTGATTTCCCCACATCTGCTCAATAAGTGGTCTCTGAAACCCAGATTGAGAGTTTCCCTCTGATCTGACATTGCATGTTTCTGTGTCTTTGCTTTTTGACTGGGCTGCTCACATGCTAATTTTTCTCCTTATCCTCAAGGAGGTGGTTTTGAATAACAAAGTAAAAGCCCTTCCTTAAGAGAACTGGTCACTAGCCCAATTAAAGAGGAGCCTCCCCTACCTCATCCTGGCGAACTGAATGTTTTTCTGGCATAGAAGTTCTCCAGTCATGCCAAATAACCCGTATGGGATTTCAAAGGCCCGAATGGCTTTTGAAAAAAAAATACAGTACGTAAGCCATTAAAGTACTGGCTCTGGAATTTTTTCCCAAGTAGATCTGTGTGGAAGCAAATGGCAACTGTTGCATTTTGACAGTCTTAAAGCTTTTACTTTAATCTCGTGTCCTCCTTAGACATTTCCTATTACAGGATCTCAAAGTATCTTATAAGCACTAGTGAATTAAGCACTGTAGCTTGACTGAGTCACACTTTGTATTAACTTACTGAGTAATTACACGTGAATCAGTTTTCACAAATGTAAAATAGGAATTAAAGCACTTGGATGATAATTTATTTGGCACAAATCTGTCTTTTGTTCCATTCTGCAAGAGCGATCACAGCAGGGGCACAACCCTAGACTCAGTCCTGGAGTGCTACCACAACCCAGTTAGTGCACTGAAAGTAGTGCTGGTGGTGGTATGGGAATTCATACTCAGATATCATCAGGGAGCATAGACTCATAGAATTGCCTAGGTTGGAAGGGACCTTTCAGATCATCATCAAAATTAATCTTAATAGAATGAAATAATGCGTATGAAGTAGTTTTGGTTTAAACTTCTGCTGTAGAAGATTTTACATACTTTAAATTGGTGGATGTTTGTGTTCTGTGGTGATGAATATATCACAGATAGTTATGATTTGATTGACATTCTGTCCCCAACGAATAGCCAGAATTCCTCATCTGTTTGAATCACTTGTGGCATTGCATAACCGTCAAGAAGTACATGGATACTGTTTTCCGCTACCAAGTCTTTTGGAGCAAGTTACTGAAAGTTAGAAAATCAAGGTTGAACCAAGGTTCATTCTCATGAACAGACGTTCTCATCGTAAGAAGAGAAATGAAGGAAAAGCTGAACGGATGGGGCTTTGGAGTGCTGCTCAACACATAACTTAAGTCAAAAGGATTTAATTTTTTAACAACCTAAGTATGAGACTGTATTCAGTGCTATACCCGATTACGAGGCACTGACTGCATAGCTAAGAAATAATGGAGTAGGTCTAATGAAGACTGTGGCATGGAGGTAGACAAAGACACCTTTTATCAGTGGGAGTATGGCAGAGGAGATCTTGATGCTGGAGCAAGACTCACCAGTAAAAGTTTATTAAATGTAGTCTTCCAGTTGTATCATAAGGTCATTCTGAGAAGGTCTTTTGGGGAAGAAATGTGCCGTGAAGGAGTTGCACTAACTGAATGCCAAGAGTATTGTGAATGCCCGTTTTTGTAGTTCCCATTTTTGGTTCCAGTCAGGCCAGGGATGATGATAAAGTAGCCCTCTGTGGCAGGGTTTTGTGGTATGTTACAAGCCAAACTGGTATGTAAGTGAATATGTAATTAATCGGGGTGTGTGGGGGCAAAATCTCATCAGACAGAGCCAGACCAAAGGTGCATCAAAACTCCTTTCCTTCATAGCAGCCAGCTCTGAAGAAACCTTAATTGTAGCGGGTGGTTGGGTTGATTCACACCCCAGCTCAGCACACCCCAAAGACAGTTGCCCAAGTACACCTTTTGTTTGGTTGTTTTTTTCTCATTGGCTCTCAGGTGTAGTTTTCAGTGGAGAATGGAAACTCAGCTCTGGCAAATTTTCTTGTGCAAATGACTGGTTTGCTGAAAGTTAGGTATGTGGAACAAGAGGAGTCTGAGATTGAGCTCTACATAGCAATGACCTTGCCGAAACGGAAAAACTCGTCTCCTCCAGCCCCCCTCACCCCCCGAGCTCAGTGATGTTGCACGTAAAGCTGGCCATTTAAACACAGTCAGCTTGCAAGTCTGGTTTTGGATTTTAACCAGTCTTCTTTTGTGGAGGGGCTAAGACATTGGGGGTTGGCCTGGGCTCCTTCTGTATATAGTAAGAAGCATTTATAACCTTGTGCTATTCGTTTCAGTACGAGAGAGTAGAATATTCCTGTTTTCAGGGAATGGAAACCCCATTTGATTTTCTTGGAAGCTCATGTGATGCATTCTGTCCTTCAGGGAAGAGCCTACTTTTCTTTCTTGTCTTCATCTTTGCCCAAACCCAAGACTCCTGCTGAAAGGTTTTCATGGGGAACAAGGAAATGGTGAATTTTGGATCGCACAACTTTCTGTTAAAAGCTGCTGTACGTATTGAAGCTTGTTGTTTTTTTGGAAGAAAAATAATTGCTTTTTTTCAATTTCTGGAAAACCACAGTCTATTAAAGAGATTATGTTCCTGTCAGGGAATACTTTTTACTTTACTCTTGCAGATCACTACCAGCTAGAAGGGAAGTGCCCGTGGATTTTAAAGAGAGGGGGCATCTAAGTATGACTGATGTCTTATAGAGAAGGATTTTGAGAGCAGCTAAACTTAGATTAGATATTGCATTGCTTCATTTTGATGGATTAATAAAGAGATGAGGGGTTTAGAAGGAAATTGTGTCTCATGCAGATTGTTTAATGCTGAAAAATCCCACGGCACTTTGTGCCAGCTGTTTGAACAGTCATGAAATCTACACGATTATTAACTACAAGAATCAAAGATACCATAAAAGGGAAAATAGTTACCTAATGTGAAGTGTTGCAAGGTTTTACATTTACAGTCCTACTCCTTAAAAAAAATGCCTGGGGTTTTGCTCAGCTTCTGCATTTTGCTGTTGGAGAGAATGCTGCTTATTTCCAAGCCTTACTGATGATTGGTGGAGATGAAAAGATGGCTGGAGCAGAGCATGTCGTGGGGTTAGTAATAATTATCTGCGCATAGTTTGGGTTTATTTTTAATTCAAATGATAATCCCTTTAACAACATAGCATTCTTAGAACCATGCTAGGGCATTGACTGAGCACTGGGTTGGAGGAGAAACTGCAGGGCATTGCACTGATAAAGAAGAGGTGGGAACAAGATGAGAGCTGCTTTGGGGAAGGATTTAAGATACAGTCAATGGCATAAAGCCAGTACTAGATTATGGCAAGCAGCCCTAGTGTAGTAAGATTAATGTATGGGGAAGATCCCGTATTTTAGACTGCTTAACTCTGGAGAGTACTTACAGGAGCGCATGTCCTTGCAAGGACGACTGAAGTGAGTGAATCAGCAGCAGTGAAGTGGTGCCATGCTATAAAAAAGAACAATTAGTGACCTATTTAGCTTGTCCTGTTCTGAACTTCTGCAGGTTGAGAAGGTCTCTTGTGTGTGTCCTGCATACACAGATTTCTTATTTTCTTGAATTTAAAAGAAGGGTTAGATAAGGAAATAATCAGAGGTGGTATCCCAAGAGTACTCCCTAATTGCACTTGACTGTATGGTCCCAGCAGCTGCAGACATTACCACGCTTGGTATTGTCTAGTTGCTCAGAGTGGTGTTTTTTCACTGTTAGTACAGTTTGCTTTGGCTTGCTGATAAGTAGATATCTATGGAAACCCACAGTGCCCAGCCAAAGGCCTATTTTTGTTCTGAATCAATATAGCTTTGCAAGTGCACGTCCAGGATCAACAGAGATTCATGGAAACTTCTGCTCTGCGCCTAGCAGCAAGGGCTTTGTGCTCTCCAGAAATTGCTTTGTCTTTCTAATCTGTATGTTAGTAAAGCACAAACCAGTTTAGGGGTAAGTGGGGGGTAATATTAAAACTGTGCGATACTTCTGGAACGAATGAGACGTTCTGGCACCTACAGTATAATCCTTATTGAACTTTTCCCCACTTCGGCTCAAGCACAGGTGTGCAGTCAAGACACAGCTGCTACCAGATGGCTTTAAATTTTCAGAGCTGTTAAAGAATCCAGCATAACACAGGGAGAAAAGACATCCATCCGCTTTTATAAGTACAAGAAAAAAGATTATGTGCTATGATTGCAACTTTTTTCTATTTTAACACACAACTGCTTTAAAATAAGGTGAGAGTTTACCCCAGTGGAGAAAGTTAGACATAAAAAAAATGAACTGGCTTGTCCTGTAAAGCACGTAGCTGTTGGGATAAAGTTGGGAAAGCAACCTAGACATTCCATGATCTCTCCATAATCACCAGCAGATAATTGTCCAGCCTGATTCTTGTAGGCTGATAAAGCAGGTTGGTCCAACCAGTCAGTTGCAAGACCTGAATCCCAAAGCATCTTCCAGGCTGCATCGCCTGCTTGTGGATGGAAATGACACAGGATGCACAGGAGTTTCTACATTATTTATCTGTCTTAGTGGTGACACAGGAATGATTAATTACTCTAGATAAGGTGTGAGGTCTTATAGCATAGGACCTTGTTTTATCCAGTGAAGACTAAATGCCTAGGGAAAATATTGCAATATTATTTTAGTAATATTTTGCCCAAACTTTCTTCCAAGAATTTGGGGTTCAAGAACTCTGCTTCAGACAGATTGTACTTTAAAAGCCCCTGAATTTCTTTTGTTAATTTGTCTGATCTTCCCTTGAACTTCGTAAACTTTTAGAATAGACAGCATCTTGTAGTAAAGTGTTCCACTGCTTAACTATAGGTCACGTACTGTGAAACTGAGGAGCTGTGTAAAATTCAGATGGATCAATGTTTTTAACAGGAGCCTAAATTCCTGTTTCTGAGCATGCTGGAAGACCTTTTTGGCAAGTTGAGAACCCCGATGCTCTTTTTGCATGAGCTGTCTTGGGAACCATAAATGAAGCGTTCTGAGATTTGTTTTTTTGACCTATAGCCATGCTGAGAGAACATGCATAAGAGTTAGCCGTGGACAAACTGCTTTGTTAACCCTTGTGTCTTCCTTACAAGTAAAACAGGAGAAGCATCTGTTCCTCCCTCTTATACATGGAATATGGGAAAAGTGAGGGAACAGTTTCTCACCTGTTGAAGCTGCTCCACTTTGCATAAAAAAAGGAAAGTTCCCTGAACTGTGTAAAGGTAGAGTGACAAGTCTCTGCTTTTGTCTCTGGGCTTTCATAAGAGGCAAGATGGGCACTCCAGCCCCTACTAGCAGCACCATTTGTGTTTAGTTACAAGACTTGTTTGACTGCCGTAGCGGGTAGAATAAAGGGGTTCAAAACTTTCTGCTACAGTTTCCTGTGCAACTATTTTAACACTGTTGTGGAGGAAAAAAGATGTGTGTATGCAGTGGGAAGGGAAGCTGCAACTGTCTTCCTTTTGAAATAAAACAATGAACCTCTAAGAACTGTTGAAAATTAGAATCATGACGTATTTTTCTAGTAGCAAGTAGAATGGAATATCCTCCTGTAATAACCTTTTTTCTCTCTGGACTAATTCATTGTAATGTATTTCTAAATATATACTCAATCACCCCAGATAAACCTCATCCTTAAAATCTGAAGTCTGTCTCACAGTGTATAGGATTATGTGCCATATTAATGTATTATGAGAGAAATAACAGATTATGAGAAATTTAAGAAAGACTTTGAGACCAACTTAGCAATGAAATGGCTGATGCTATTCAGTGTAAATAAGTGCTGGACAAAATTATGCCTGTGGGGAAATGATACTGCTATCTTCACATGTAAAAATGTGATCCCTACCACTTAAAAGCAAGATCTTGGGGTTGATGACAACAGTTCCATGGAAAGATATTCTTAGTACCTGGCAACAGTGGGGGCAAGAAAGTAAATCAGTTATTATGAATTGGTAGTATCGGGTTAAAGATAAGTCTGTGACTTGCCTGCTTCTCGAGAGCTACATCTGTCTCTGAAGGGATGTTAAAGGGGTGAAACCGTAACAGGGAAGGATGAAAAAGGTGAAAAAAAAATCTAGGTGGATCAGCTTCAGTAACAGAAATAAGCAAGCTCCTCAGTTTAGAAGGAAAGCAAATAAAATGGTGGGTATTTGCAGTCATTAGTGTTACAGAGGGATTCAAATGCTTATTACTTCTCCCAATATGAGAATTAAGGTGTATCATATGAAGCTAATAGGGACCCATTCAAAATGGGAGAAAAGGAAATTCTTCATATGATGAGTAGCAGACCTGTAGAACTTGCCAAGGACACTGTGGATGCTACAAGCTTATGGAGGTTTCAGAAGAGACAGAGTAAGCTCATGAAAGAGAAGCCTATTGAGGATTTGTAACTTGGAGTTGAAAATAGGTCAAGACTGGGAAAGAAGGGAAGTGTCATATACTTACCTTGATTTCATTCCTTATTAAGTATCCAACGAAGACAATTATTTGAGATAGGCTGGATGGACCTTTGAACTGATCTAGTGTGCAATTTTACACGTGTTTCTCTTCTAGATTCTGCCTGTATCATCATGTATGGCTCTGTAGAGTGGATAAAAAACCCCTTCTGTTCCAGTTGAATGACGATAGTTGTTCTATCTGCACAGATATTAAAAAAAATACCCAACTGTCTGCTACACTGCATCACAGGCCACTGTGAGCAGATAGGCAAGTAGAACACATTTATAAGAGATACCTGTAAAGAAATGGTCTTCCTGTTGCAGGTGTCATTTCAAGCTGTCTTTTTCAAGGTTAGAGGAAAAACGCCAGCTTTTCCTTGCTGGTTGTCTTTACCTTTGAAGTGATGTTTCCAGCACAGCAGCTGACTTTTCTGCCATCGCAGATTCTAAAGCCTTACAATACAGAGGAAATAATAGCATTTTCTTAACTCTCTTTGGTCTCCTTGCTCTGTGCCATTAGAGATTAATATTATCAGTGTTTTCTTAGTAATGCTGTTAAACAACATTTCCAACAAAACTTATTCTTGGTATTTCCTACGGATTTTGCCAGAGTTGACCCAATATGTCTAAAGTTTCATACGGTGGAACTTATGGCATGATTTTTTTCTAGAGAACTTGAAATTAGTCCAGCAAGGGAACGCTTTTTTATTTATTATTAAAAAAAAATGTGGCGAGACTTCTAATGTTTCTCAGTTGAATATTTTGGCATGTCATCTGTTCAAAATTGCTTAGTCTAAAAGGGATCAGGATTGTCTTAACTGGATGATTTTGTGAGGAACCTAACCTTCACTAGTTGGGTGTTCAACCTGGGATTATTTTAGTTTGTGAGCATGGTATCTACTTCTGTTACCAAAATGGAGATTGCAGACTCAAAGTTTCCATAATGGAGGAACGATACATAGAGAAAAACACTGAGAAGCAGGGTGAAGAATGGGCTATAGCTGGGGCCATTATTTGGTAGATTCATCTTTGGAGAGCAGAGGCAATTTTGAAATATCTCAGATTCCCATGACTGGTGAACCTTGTCTGAGAACCAGTATCTTGGGAGGTGCTTTTTCAGGAAAATTACTTTCCTTGATTGTGGGGGGAAGGAAAGAAAGACAAGAAGGTGTTTGCATCTCTTTCCAAGTCACCAAAATCAGAAGAGTTATTTTGGAATGGCTTCCCTAACGTGCATGGGCTGCTGCTGTTGCTGCAGTTATACTGTAAGGTAAAGCATGAAAATGTGAGTACCTAAACAGTGGGCTCTGAAACTTGAAATGGAAAACCAAAACTTTAAATAAATTATATCCCTGGAAGTGGAGATACTTAAAAGAACATAAGATAAATAATCCAGACTCCTCTACTTTGCTAGCATGTGGAGCTGGATGTGACTCTCATTGAAAAGCTATTAAACTTTTCGTATCCATTGTCAAGGCTCTCCTTATTGATACTATCTTTATTTATGTGAAAAATGAAATGGGTTTGCAGTTTGTAAGATTTGTGAGAAATAGAAATAATAGTAAAAGTACTTGTTGTCAATTATGGCACATTTTATTTTCAAATATTTCTTGGTTTTGTTTGTGAGCGGCTTTTTGGTTTTGTTTTGTGTTTTTTTTTTTTTAATTTTTGTTAGCTGTTTGGTTTGCTTTGTTTAAATTTCAAATTGATTTTAAATGCATAGACTTTCCAAATTTCTAGTATTTCTGGAGAATACTTGTTTGTTTTGGTTTTTTGGAGGGGAAAGATACTATTTCCAATAGTAATCAGCTCTGTGTTAGCACTTTGACTAAAGTGTTTCTGCAACTGCTTTTCTTCTTCCCTGGAACTGTCTAGGTTATGATATCGGGCTTTATAAGCTGATCATCTTGATAAGCTTCCCATCAAGTAAGGGAAAATGATGCCCAAGTGTTTTAAAGAAGTAATAAATAGAAAAAAAAATTGTTTCTGCCTTCTTTTTGTTGTGGTTCTGACAGGTTTTTCCAAATCCTCTGTAACTGGGGCGAAAGGATTTTATCTTCAGCTGGACAATAGGTGGTGTGGAGGGTGAAATCTGAAGTTTTATACAATGCAGTTATCTTTTAGGGAAATGTTTGCAGTATCAAAAGGAGTTACTCCCCCATCCCCCTGGTGGAATGCATCAAATTTATTCTTATAACTCTGAAATTATTATTATTCACCTCTGTTACTGGAGATCAGTGGGAACATTATGTTTCCTGGTGCCCAGCACTCTGGGTTTTCATGGAAAGAGGGCAAATGCTTTTGTTTTTCCAAATTTTAAAGCTTTTTTGGACCTAGGAGCTGGCAGAAATTGTCTTTTCTTTTCATATGAGTATTTAATCTGGCATGGAATGGTCTGGCTGGACTTGCTTTGTATTAGAGGTATCCCTCCAAAGAGATATAAACATGTGATTTATTAATCACTGGTATTTTATTTTAAGAGATAAATTTCTGCCTTTCCTTCTTCTTGTTCAGCATGTGGACAAGGTTTACATATTGTCACTGTTGAGGTTGGAATTAATATGTTTAAATATGGAATTAGCTCAGGCTTGGGTGGATTCTGAAGCTGGACTGATACAGATGTTAACAGTAACTGGTATCTTAATAGTTGCAAAACTTTGGAAGTCAATCCTGATCATATTTAGCTAGATTTTAGCTAACTCCTAGAATCCTGATGATGCAGAACAGTGAGAACCAGAGAAAATTCAGTGCCTGGTTCTTTGGTGCTAATTCATCATAGCTTTTATCTGATGCGTGTAGTTAACAGATACATTTCATGAGGGGAACTGATGTCTGTGGCTTTACTTTTAAACACGTAGATTTATTATCCTGCCTGATTATTTCTGCTTAATATTTAATACACAGGAAAGAGATCCCTCTTTCTAAAATACTAAAGGTTGGTTTTTGTTTGAGATTTTTCTTCTTTCTGGGTCAGCCTGTAAAAGTCAGTTTTGTTCCTCTTACTCCATTACGTTCAAATACTATGCTATCCAAATACCATGTATCCACCTAGTCTCAAAGTGTTTGGAAGGAGTTTTTCTAGGATGATTCACTGCATGTAAAAAGAAATATGTATATGGGGAGATTTTAGGTGTCCCTAGCTTTCTACTAGAGTTACTGGTTGCTGTCCCTGGGAGAAGCTGCTATAGGTCTTGCATATATTTGGAATGAGATTTGGCTCTAGCTTAACAGTGAAAGCTTAAATTTTATGTTCTTAAATCAGAAAGTCTAGGCATTGGCTTCGTGTAGCCTATAGGCCCAATACCTTAGTGATAGCAAATATTTGCTTCAAGTTCTACTCCAAACTCCTCATGCCGTGTGAACAGCCCTGTCAGGGCATGGAGGAGCACTTCCAGAGCCCTGCAGCAAGAGCTTGTAGTCACGTTTGTTCTTTGTGTCACAGCCAGACTTGATGCTTTGTGAGTCCCATAAGGGATAACTTGTTTGCGTTTACAAAACTTACTGTTTTTTTTCCATTCAGTCTCTCATTCAACCCTACTCTGAGATAAGAGTTTTTTTATCGATAAGGAAATATAAATAGCAAAATAAAAGAACTCTTTTCCAAGGTCAGAACAATAGTGGTGATCAAAAATTCAGGCTTTTCTGAATTCCATTCTTGGGTTACTATATTGCACTTTTCTCTGCTGCGCTTTGTTTTGCTTGTGCTGTTGAGGCAGCAACATGTGCTGAAAAAGCCTAGTTCTTAATTGATTTCATTATGAAGTCTTCTGTGGTGACATCCTTTTACAGCCTGAAAGTATTCCCCAACTTGGGATCCAGTGACTGTGGAAATAATACTTCTATAATGTGTTTTATTATTAGTATTGAAAACCATTGAGTTAAGATAATGGAAGTGATCTGTGTGTGTAATGTCTTTTCTTGCTGGCAGAGGCATGCTGCAGCCTTGCGCCCAAGAAAACTATTACCTGGACATTCACTGACCAGCTTTTCTGAGGATTCAGTACAGGGTCTTTCATGACATTTTGGGTGTACCTCAAATTCTTGCCAAACCCTTTGGAACAGTTCAAAAGAGCGTTGATTGTGTGCAGTCCGCTGCAGTAGGAGGTGCCAAAAATATAAAGGTCTTTTTTCATTTTTTCCACAATGTTGCAGAGTTATTAATGTAAATTACAAGAATATTTTTTGATTATCAAGGCAAGCTACAAAAAAGGGAAAATGTGGTGTAATCCATATAAATCACTCGACTAAACCATGCACAATAAAACCAGTGTTGGTGAAGCTAAGTTCCTGTATCTGGCACCACAGTTTGCTCTTCAGGATAAACATTTACTTTCCTCATTTGGCAGTTGGTGTTTGCCATGGGCCCTCTTCACCTTTGCTGACATCCTTGTGATCTGTAGCTATGCAGCATTCTGACTTTGGCATTATAAAAAAACCCCCAAAACATGAAAATTGAAAAATAATAGGGAAGTTGCCACAGAAACAGTTAAATATTTGACCCTGTTTACTGCCAGCTTAGATAAAAATCAGATTTATTTCCTTGTGAAGAAAAATTCTTCAGTACATTATATGTGCACTGGCAGTCGTAGGTTTATTGCAGCCCATTGGAATAAGGGATTTCGCATGTGTTGCAGTGGAAGGAACATTTTAACCATTTGCTTCTGTTTGCCATCTGTTTTCTTTACCAACTCGGTGCTTGTGTGAATTTCACAGCTGCAGATGGTATTTCCTAGGCCAAAAAGAACACAGGCTCTACTGCCTCCTTCCATATGTCCAAATTAGTTACAGCAGAGAGATGCAAGGTGTTCGCTCCTGCCCTAGGTGCTCTCCATAGTGATTGAGAGGGCTCAGCCCCAGTCTTCCCTCAAACAGAAGGCTGAATTGACTGGGAACGGGTCCCTTGCATGGCAGTGCGTTGGGTTACTGCTGCAGTGCAAGAGCAGTTGAAACATCTACTTTTTGTACAACATAAAGGGGACCCTTTGGCTTTTCTTCTGTAAAAAACTGTTCTTTCAAATGCTGTCTAAGACGTTGACTTAGGATCTTCCTAATACAAATACTAATTAAGAACTAAGCGTTTTGTTGTGTATGTTCTGTTAGATGGGAATGAGATCAGTTCCTGGGAGTGTTTGTTTGATCTGGTGCTGCTGAAGAGTTGGATGGTCATATTTCTATTTTGGTGAAGCAGTCCTTCTGCTTGTAAGACTGTACTTTGTCCTCTTTCCCATGCAGAACATCCTCCAATGGGGATGGCTGAGAAAAGAACATATAATTTGTAGATGTGATCGAGCGCTCTGTGTGTGGTTTGAATTTTAAGAGCTCTAGTGACTACTGTATTGCTGAAGTCTTGAATGCTTGGGGATAAAAAGTTCAAAATACTCGCCAGTTGGAGACAGGTTTATCTGGCTTAAAAGAACAACTCTAGGATGGAAATGGGGAAAGATGACTTGTAAATAAGGACCTATGCACTGTGCCAATTTCGTTTTTGTTGTTCTTTCTTTTAATGATCAAATTGAAGGAACTGTCTCCAAATTTAAAGGCATTATGTGGTTTATTCCATATTTGTACTGTAGGATTTTAGGATTAAAGGTGCTATGCAAGTACTACTCTTCATTTTGGTTTGTACATACTTAGCTGTCTGAGGGCTCATTTGTTTGAGATCTGAACTCTCCAGAAATACTACTCCTTGAAGCAGCAGCACAAAGGAAGATGATGTCACTTTGTACCACCTTCAAGAGACAGCATATGTGAGAGTGAAGAGGAACAGGGGCCTTTGCCTTTGGGATAGGTACAGGTGAATCTGCCTCCCGTCTCGGCCTGCATCGAACTCTCTTCTGCTTTGTTGCTTATACCTTTCCAAGATTCTGAGTGGTGATTCTTAAAAATGCAGACTGTGTGTCAAGCTGCTTGGCAGAGAAAAGTAGAGAGTCAGCCTGTGTTCAGAAGGCTCAAGAGAATTGATTTTATCTTCCTTTTAGCTAAGTCCTGCCTCCCTATTCATCCTAAGCTTATCTCATAACTTCAAAAGTTAAGCACTGATACATAGTTTTCAGGTTTTTTCTCTCTCTTCCCTCATCCCAGTATCAATACCAACTAATGGAAGCTGCATAGCACTTGTGTGTGTAATTAATAACTATTAAAATACTTTCATTTATAATTGATAGGAAAACACAAACTTCCTATATTCACATCTGTGCAGGTATATTTTGTTCTGAGCTGTACCCGTACTGTCCTTAGGAAAACCTAAAATAAATTAAGCCCTGGTATAGGATAAATGTGTTATCCTTTGAAGAGTTAGATATCTTTCCCATCTGTTTTCAGTTCTTGAATCTTTCCTTATGATCCCACACCACTGACTGAAGAACAGAATAAGTGGACTGTTAAAGCTGTATCCTGCACAGCGCTGTTGCTTGACAAATGCCACTACCCTATGACATCAGGTGAAGGAGTTTGGCAGTGAATCAATGCAGTGAAACTGATTCTAGTTTGCATGGAGAAAGTCTATTGTATCAGATGTGATTGATTAAGGATACTAAAAAACATCAGTAGGTGAGCAACAGATGCTTCAGAGTTTTGTTTGAGAAGAGTGCTCACAAATCTGACAAAAGATGACAGTTCCAGGACTGCCCAGGCCTCTTGGATATACAAAACTGGGTTACGAGGAGAACATTTTTCATGTGACTCTGGATTCAAAGTCCAGTGAGCCTTGCCTGTGATCCCACATAGGCACGTCAGAGCAAAAGTCAGTCCGTAGGTCATGGTCACCAGCAGCCATGGATCCAGGGCGGTGCGGACACGTTGTCGGTGGTCTCAGTGAGCAAAGCCTCTGCAACCCTGTTTTCATGAATGATGATACCAACGTGATTAAAGCTAGCTGGTACAGGTCAAGGGACACTGCAGTCAGAGCTGTATATATGACTTAACCTTTAGGAAAATAAGATTGTCAGAATCTTAATCTGGAGTTGCTGTAATCTCTACCGAGGAAGCAATCTTTATATGAAGTTGCATTTGTCATTGTAGCTATAGCATACGCGGGTATTTACAGTCAGGTATTGCTGTGTGCAGGATAGGAATATACCATCTATTTCTATGCTGGCTTGTATATACTATAGCACTGGTGCTAATTGACAATGATTGGTTTTGTTTATGCCTTAAGTAATGCCCATTTTAACTGTTCTCAAAGTACTGCGTGACTGAATATGGTGTGACAGTAGTGTATCCAGCCCAGCTATGAGGTTTGCATCTGCATTTCTCTGATCAGACTCTTTTTCCTTTCTGTGGTGTCTGTGAACTGCTGGATGCAGGTGCAAGTTGGCGTTGAATTTTCCAATTAATTGTCTAGTTCCACAGCCACCTCTCCATCTGGCTCAGCAGGCGGTCGCTGTTCGACAGGGGCCCACGGCACGAATAGCAGTGTTTGACAGGCCAGAAGTGAGATGTATTGGCAGAGCTGTGCTGGAATTAAGGAGTGTTTACAGATCAAGACTGAGTGGATTGACATTGCTGTGTACAGGAAAAATTGCCTTTTCTCTCTCTGTCTGGCATTAACTAGTCCATCATTTCTGTGTGCTAAAGCTGGTAACGACTGTGTATGTGATAGTAGAAGAACACGGGTTGAGACTGGCAGCCAGGAGTGTTAATGATTGTAATCCTGTTGCACTGACTCACTCCACGACCTCGGGTTAATCACTCGACCTTCTCTTGCTAGTCAGCTGCAGCTGTGAAAATGGGCAAAAGCAATACTTCATCTGCTTCCAGATGCTGAATCGGAGCTGAGTTTTTTTGGAGAAGCAGCTCATACAGGATTATTAATTTCTGTCACAAGTTAAAAGAAAAAATGGGTGAAGGTGGCTAGTTAACTTGTTGGTAGTTTGTTATGGAGTTGCCTCCATCTGCATGTGATGTTGACAGTATTGCAATATATACTTATAAAACTGTATGTTAAACTCTTAGTTTATTTTGCTAACTGTAATGTTTTGAAAAACAACACGAGGTTCTTTTCATTCAAACTTTCTCCAAAAGGGGAAGTATATAAACCAAAAAGTTATAAAGCACTTCCATTTGCCAGCTGCATGTATGTCTCCTACTATAGTGTTTGAACTAGAATAGATCCTTGTATGAAAGACTGCGTTTTATTTGTAGATACTTGAAATTAGTTACTCATGTGTTATGAGGGAGAATGAATACCGAGGGCATCAGTCCAATACAAGAATTTTCTGTGGTGCGAATGAAAGCTGCTTTCTTTTGGTTCCGAAGTATTTTTTGAATAATTGTGGTTTGGAAAACCAAGTGCACATTGAGTCCATTGCCGTGTTTCAACTGTGTATTTGATTTTCAGATGAGAGCACATAAATTGGCACGTGGGCTCTGGCATTTAAATGATTAAATAGTCCTTTCAGAGAGCTAAGATGCCAGATGAAGATGACTTGAACGTAGGTCTAAAAGTTAAAGTATACGTTGAGATGACCACACGCACTGAAAAACTGGAGTTAAGGTGTAAACTAAGCAGCATTCAAAATAAGCTGACCTGAACCCTGAGTATTTGTTAATTCAGTTTGGATCCAAATTTACCTTTAATGAATATCCTAAAAGCACAGCATATAGTACGTTTTGGTTTATTGTCATGTTTGTCTGGATGTGTTTGTGTGCAGCCTGTGCATCAATCTAGAAACATTTCCCCTTTAGAAAGTATTATCTCTGAAGTTGTTCATAGTGTTGCATGGTGTTGTGGTTTCTTTCGGAGAGACTTTTTACCTGGTACGTAATACTTGTTAACAGTCACATGATATCCATCCAGTTGGTAAGAGTGCAAGTCAGGGCTATCCCCTCAGGCAGACTTCATTTAAACACTCTTCTTCGTGCCAAATTTCCAGGCATTTTTCTCTTCTAATGAATGCATGTGTTTTAGAGTGGAGACCTTTCTAGCCTTCCTCTCCCCTTCCCCCCAGTTCTGCACCTATTTCAGTGCTGTATTGCATGGGCGTTTTACTCAAATGTTGCTCTGAAGAGTTTCAGAAAACCTGTCAAAATGATTAAGAGTCTGAAATTCTATATTACATTAATGTTTTTAAAGCATTTTATTCAACAGACAATATAATATGAAATATAACAGAAAAAAATCTAATACTGGCTCTTACATAACGCTTCTTGAGGGGCTGCTGTCACTTTATTGAAAGCAAATATTTTGAGAAGTGTGTCTAGCTCTGCAGTGTGAGGGGAAAAAATTGAAATAGTCTGTGCTGGTGTCAAATAATTTTTTAATAAACTAAGAACATTTACAGTTTTCAGTCTCCATTAGAAGGTTTTCTTGGGCAAATTTGACTGTAAACTCACACAGTTTATTTAAAAAGGACTTCGAGACCATCTGGGATTTTGAAGTTTGGGGTTTTAAAATATTTCATTCCTTACTGCGATGAGCAAGAAACACATTATGTTGGCTAAGCTGGCAGGGCCATCCAGCTCTTGAAGAGAAACTGATTCATTTAATAACTTTACCCAAGTGGGGAGAAAAAACATAGTACTAGTAAAGTAAGAAGAGAAACCCCTGCCTGAATGTTTAATGACTTGGGGTAAGATAGGACAATGATGAATAAGGTGGACAGTTCTGAAAAAAGAATACAAGACATGAACCAAGCTGATTTTCAGAATCTATTTATAATCAAGTGTTTTCTTCCCTACAGATTTGTGGTTTTAACCTTTTAATTTAGGGTCAGACCTAAAGATGTTGAACCCCCAGGGAATCACTGTGGTGAGCTCCAAATTCTTGTAACCCTTTGTTTCTTTATGCTTTAACTCAATCCACCAGAGATGGTGACAGGGTTTGGTTCATTTTGTTTGGTTCACTAAAGATAGTTACAAATAAATTCATGCTATATCTGATGGTGGTTTTATACCCTGCCTTTCTCTGTATTCTAGTCTCTTAATGTGAAATAAATCTTGGCAAATAGGGATGGCTGGTTCTCTTAAGGCATTTTGCCCACCAAGTAAGTAGAATCAAACTACACCTGATTTCCTTCCAGCACTTTTAACTCACCTGTTCTTGAAAGCTCCAGTGATGCCATTCCAACCTTCTATCAGCAATTTAGTTAATTAAGATAATTTCTTACATGTCTAATCTGAATATTTTGTGATGAAATTCCATCCTCTTTCTTCTACCTACTCATCAAGTACTCATCCTTTTTGCAGCAGCCCAGTGATGTATCTGAAGACTGTTATCCTATCTACCTCCACCCCTGTCTCTAGACAGTATGATATCATATATTCTTTTTCAGCTTGGTATCTCAAGGGAATTAAGTTTCTGTAAGTTTTGTGGAAAAGAGGAGTTGAATAAAGGAAAGATGTGTGAATTGGTGCTCTTACAAAAAGACATGTATGCAGAATTCAAATGCCACCCTTTCTGAGGCATCATCTTGCCAACTAGCTGGCTCACAATTACTAGCTGGTCAGCCAATATAAATTTTGCGCATGCTGCCTGTTATCCAGACAGATAGGAAAGCAGCGTGGGTGGGAGCTGGAGAGCTTGGGAGATGTGAGTAGGGAAAGGAAGGAAAAGGGGATGCTGAAACAAGGACTATCATCTTAGAGAAACTAAATGCAGAGATTACTGTAGTGGAGAAAATAGGACTAAAGGAGAACAGAATTTTTTAGTTTCAGTGTTTACTGAACTGTTGATGTTAAGACTTGTTTTGAGCAAGCGTGGGAGTCTGGTACACATCCTAGGACCCAAAATTCCTGAACTTTCCTTAAGGTCATTTTGTAGTCTGAGCCAGTCTAATTATTTTATAATGGGATGTAAATTATTTGGAAAACGTATTGAACTGAGCATTCAGACTCACAAGTTTTGTTCCATGTTCTACTGCTGGAATGAGAAGAAAGAGATCTTTATATCAGGATTTTCATTATTAAATTGGTGATAATTATCTGTATTTTGAAATAATGAGTGAAGAGTACTATATACATACTGAGCTTATCAGTCTGTATCTTTTATCAGAAGAGGGAAGAATGTCGACTATCCTACAGAAGCATTATATATAGAAAAAAACCAGTGCAATTTGCCTAACAAAAAAATACCATGTCTCTACAACTGAGAGCTTGGTACCTTGCTTTTACATGAGATAACATGCCAATCTAAGCATTTCAGCAATTATGTGATTTATACTTGGGTTTTTTTGTGATGGAAAAGTGTGGTGATCTGGAGAGGAAAAAATCAGACTTGTCGTATGAACTTATTTCAGCACAACGTCAGTCAAGAGAAACTTTAGAGAAGTGTGTATATAAAGGGGAGACTCACTGCCAGGATTTACTTACAGAGATTTTGTTTATCTGTGATTTGAGGTGCATCTTGAGAATCTATAGTTGTCACTTCTCTGGACTGATCAGGTTGGATGCAAAGAGTTTTAATTGGAAGAATGTTCAAGAGTGGGTAGGTTGTAACTCTTAAATCTGGGGGGAATACAGCAACAGCTGGAAAAAAAAGCAAATGTGGCATTTCTGAGTTGTACATAGACAGTCTTCAAAGTGATGTTTAAACAAAACCTCCTGAAAGAAATTTCTCAATAAAACAGTCTACATGACTCCATGGAAGTAATGACACATAGGCTTGTGTCAGAGCAGATTGATAGTGGAAGCGTGGAAACAGTGTAGGAAACTTTGTTCTTGTTAAATAGTAAATTAATTTGTATTGCTTGCTTGTTAAATAGCAGAGGTACCTGCTGGAAATAGATCCATGAGGAGATCCGCAGCCAGGAATCAGAAGCTCAAAGAGTATTTCCTTCCGAGGTAAAAGTTTTTCAAAAAGGGTTGTGTAGGAACGCCCAGCACAGCTGAACAGTATGAAACCAAGAGGTACTCACTTAGTGCTAGCACAGCCTTTTCCACGGGTGAATTTAAATATTTATAAGTAGGTAATGAAACATCTAAATTTTTTTTCACATTTTTCACAGGCAAGGAAAGAATGTGCAAAACGTGTTTCTAAATTGTTTTGGCAAACAATCCCAAGAAGCATAACCATGGTGAACAGTTGCATGGCTGAGGAACCAGGCTTCATTTTTCTGAGTTTTCCATTTAAACCACTAAACTATACTTCTGAAGAAAGCTAACAAGTAATGTGTTAGACTTCTAGATGATGAGCAGATGCTGAAGCACCTACACTATGAGGACAGGCTAAGAGAGTTCAGCCTGGAGAAGAGAAGGCTCCAGGGTGACCTTATAGCAGCCTTCTAGTACCGAAAGGGGCCCACAGGAAGGATGGGGAGAGACTCTTTATCAGGGAATAACGGCCTCAGACTGACAGAGGGTAGGTTTAGATTGGATATCAGGAAGAAATTTTTTACTGTAAGGGTGGTGAGACACTGGAACAGGTTGCCCAGGGAAGCTGCCAATGCCTCATCCCTGGAAGTGTTCAAGGCCAGGCTGGACGGGGCTTTGAGCAGCCTGGGCTGGTGGGAGATGTCCCTGCCCAGGGCAGGGGGTTGGAACTGGGTGATCTGTAGGGTCCCTTCCAACCCAAACCATTCTGTGATTCTGTGATTCTATATTCTGGATTATACAAAGCACAGCGTGTGACTATTTATGATACAGGGATGAGCAACACATGAATCAAGCAAGTTAAATTACCTGAAATTTTACCAGAAGAGGGAAAGAATTTTCTGTTAATTTTTTGAGAGCTCCAACCCTATTCAAAAAGGGCATGTGTGCACATGTGAGACAGCGTCTGTGCTTAATAATTTCCTGCCCTAGAAATTCCTGGTTTAATGGGGGAGTCTGCATGATTAGACAACTTTCACATTATTCTAACCAAGAGGGATATTGAAATGTCCAGCCTGCTTTGTGCACACTGAGGATGAGGTGGTTGGTCAGAGCACAGCGATGACGTGGACTGCACAGCCCACGGTGTGCTCATGAAATGATTCAGGAGCTTGTGATCTATTGGAAAGTGAGCACTGGAAAGACTGAGAGTCCTGGGTATAAATATCAACTGTTATACCGAGAACTTCTGCAGTTCACTGCTAATCATTCACACACTTGCTCTCTTGTCCCATTCCTATTTCTTTTTCACTTGTACATCAGTTAGTACAGACTGGATGCTGGGGTAGATAGGCTTTTGGTCTGAACTGTTAAAACTGTCTTTTTTTTTTTTTTTTCCCTTTCTGTCCTTCACTTTCTGCATGTATATACTTGCCAACCAATTTATCATGGCTTTTAAAGACTAATCATAGAATCATAGGGTTGGAAGGGCCCTCTGGAGATCATCTAGTCCAACCCCCTGCCAGAGCAGGGCCACCCAGAGCAGGTTACACAGGAACGCGTCCAGGCGGGTTTTGAATGTCTCCAGAGACGGAGACTCCACCACCTCCCTGGGCAGCCTGTGCCAGGGCTCTGCCACTCTCAAGGGAAAGAAGTTCCTCCTCGTGTTTAGGTGGAACTTCCTGTGCTCAAGTTTGTGCCCGTTACCTCTTGTCCTGTCCCTGGGCACCACTGAAAAGAGCCNGCACAGCCTTCTGGGGTGTCAGCCACCCCTCCCAGCTTTGTGTCGTCAGCAAACTTACTGAGGGTGCACTCCATCCCCTCATCCAGGTCGTTGATGAATATATTGAAGAGCACTGGGCCCAGTACTGTCCCCTGGGGAACACCACTTGTCACTGATCTCCAACTAGACTCTGTGCCCCTAATCACGACCCTATGAGCTCTGTCTTGCAACCAGTTCTCTATCCACCTCACTGTCCATTCATCTAACCCACTCTTCCTAAGCTTCCCTATGAGGATGCTGTGGGAGACCGTGTCAAAAGCCTTGCTGAAGTCAAGGTAGACCACATCTACTGCTCTCCCCTCATCCATCCATCCAGTCACACCATCATAGAAGGTGATCAGATTAGTCAGGCATGATTTCCCCTTGGTGAATCCATGTTGAGTACTTCTGATGGCCTTCTTTTCCTCCATATGCCTTGAGATGATGCCCAGAATTAGACAGCCTTATTGTGCTTTGAATGTGAAAAAGTATCTGAAGTGCTAGTAAATAATTCTTAGGAGATTTTGGCACTCAGGTGGTACAGTGTTCCCTTCACATACATGCATTCCCTCCAGTAGAAGTCCAGTCTGCAAATCCTGTGGTTTCACTGAAATAAGTAAATAAAATTTATAAATAAAACCTATATGTGCTCTTCATACTGCTACAAGCTCTAAACATCAGGTATCCTTTGAAATTGAAATTCCATCAGTGTGTCCTGCAGCATCTACAGGTGGCCCATGGAAATAAATTTTATTGAGAATAAGTTGTATTTTGAATACAAAACTGAAATAGAAGACTATTTTTACATGGCAGTTGTGGACCATGATGTCTTTTTCTTGAAAACTGTTAATAACAATAAAAATCTGAGACAGTCTCATAAGAATGTTGCTCATTAAGAGCAATGTTAAGGTGTTTATGTACCTTGTAGTAAATGGAAGGGATTGTGTAATTCAAGTGTGGGAACTGAGAGAATGCACAAAAAGAAATTCAGCTAGATTCTGACATTAAATGTCCGAGAAAGCATATCAGAGAATCAAAGTGACACTGTAAAACCATGACTTTTGGAACTCTACTAGTCATTATTTTCTTGCCCAGATATTTCAATCCACCAGATTGAATCCACCGATTCCAGGATCTGATTGTAGTGGTTGCTCAAGAAAAAGGTTTGATTTTCACTTTGACTCTGCAGCTGTGTAATTTCACTAACTTCACCAGATTTTGCTACTCGTCAGTAGTTATAGCAGTTATTTCCAGATCTGAACTGGAAACGGTGGACTAGTGGAAGCTGAAGGGGCAAGGTGGCATTTGTGATATGTCTTCTCCTGTTGAAGAGTCTTATTTATTGAGTCTGAAAATGGCTCTAGTGTTCCATTCCTCTGAAATGATGAGCTTAGTAATGTGACACAAAAAAGGATAGCGACTGGTCTTTCCTGTTCCTCGCTGTGGGGAGCAAAATGAAACTCATGCCCTTAAGTCTTAGTGTTAATAGCCTGAACTGTGAAAGGGGAAAACCAAGCTGTGTCTTAAGGATGATGCATCTCTCCAGCAATTCATATTTTTCCTTCTAATTTTCCATTAATAAACGTCTGCTCCGCTGTGAGGCTTTTCTCTGAACGTTTGGAAATATTTTAATGCCCTTAAAATTGCAGATTTCTATTAACAGCCTGTGCTTTCCTCTTGCTTTGGTATCCTCGCACCTGTTTTGCCTTTGGCACTAGGCAGTGGATAATGAGGTTACCTAATATGTTGACTGTTGGCTCTTTAATAGTCCAGCAGGATGCCTTTCCTGCACTTGTTTGGGTGGGGTTTTTTCGGTGGGCAGAGGAGAGAGATGATGTGTAAGGAGTCCTTCCTTCTATAAGCCTTTGTGTTACTATGTTTGCTATTGTTTTGACCTGAGTTTCTGATATATCATGAATTGAAGGAGGGATGTGTCTGCTTTCGGTAGGAAAAACTGCTTGTCTTGTCTTTGACGTGGTGCAGGATTTTTTGTGGGAGGTAAGGTGCTCCGGGTCTCAACACTTTTCCTACCAGTAGAAAACCATGCTCTTGGAGACTGTTCAGCTCCATGATGGAAGTGGTCACAGCTGCTTCTATGGCAGCTGATGAAACTGGCTGGAAAATGACAAGCACCCTTCTTAGGAGGAAGAAAGAAAGAATGCAAATTCTCTACCTCTTTCTACCCAGATTTAGTAAATATTATTTATTATTATATTATTTATTTTAAAAACACCTTTTTACTGAGAGATCTCATCTTACAGTTGTTGATGAATTTGTCTAGTGATTTTATTTTCTTTTATTTTGCACACACTCCTCACACTTTGTAAGGCTTCTAAGTCAGGCTTTCTTAGGTGTTGCACCTGATGTACGGAAGGAAGTATATAAAAAGACCCGCAAACCAAACCTTGTTACTCTTTTGAAGGCTTTTTAAAGTTCTTTCTCTCCTTCCCACAAACTTGACAGCAGTTTAAATGACTTGCTGTCATGCTGATCAGATGGGCTCAGTCTATTTGCTTCTGGTCCCCTGTCCTATATTGTGGTGTTATTTTGTGACTTATGTTGTAAGTACAAAGGGAGAACCTACTTTTGGTTTGTATACCTAGTGCACCACTTCCTCTAGAATTTACTGTCTTGCTTGATGCACTTTCTAAGCCAGATCAGTCTGTGATATACCTCATTGCCGTCAGTGAAGTATCAGTAGTGTGAATTTGGGCTCTTTGGCTGTAGCCTGCCCACTGCAGGCAGACTGGCTTTGATACAAGCTTTTTTTGAATCTTCCACTAAGAATGCAAGTTAGGGTCATTCCGTGAAATCTCAGCATGGTGCGTATCATAAAGCAGTTCAGTCAAACACCAGAAGTAATTGCATCTGATTTATAGTGAAATTAACCTTTTGTTTTCATCAGTGTTGATAAATTTGGTGCAAATGAAAAAAAAAAAAAGCCAGTATGTATACACAGAGGGATATAGTCTTAATTCCTTAGTATCAAATAGGAGTGATTTGTTAAAATCTATGAAAATATTGGTTTAATGCTTAACAGTACAGTCATCAAAACCACGAATAGCACATTAAGAATTGTGGCGAAAGGAATCAGAACAAAGCATGAAAGCAACACAGTCTGTCATGTAAATCCTGGGTACACTTGTATGTCTACCAGATTCTAGTTTCCTCTGACTCGTCATGTAACAGAACTAGAAAAACTTTTAAAAGGCCAAGGATAATGAGAGGACTGGAATGGAAGAGAGTTGGAGTAACTTCCGACTCTCCAGACTGGGAAAGATGGTTGGAGGGAGTACAGGGAGGAGCGTGTTAAGGGCAAGGAAGAAATTATTATTTCCTGGGGTTTTTTTACAATTCAAGGGTTAGGGGGCATGCAATAAAATTTATAGGTAAGATGTTAAGACAAAAAAAGGACAACTTATTTGAAAGCTTCTTAAAATGAGACAATTAAGATTTTTTTTTTCAATAGCACAAGTAAAAGCAATGGAATAAATGAGGTGTTTCTGATTAATGTACCTATAAAATATGTAGCTCTGTGTGTGTGTCCAGGTTGTCCTTACCGTATGTGTTAGTGCTAGTTCAAGTCAAGATTTCCCTTTTCTTGAAGGCATGGATATGCAGCAGTCTCTGCTAGGTGGCATGATATTTAGGGGAAAACAATAGAAGAGGGAACCCTGTATGTATGGAAAGATAAGAAGATCTTTAGGATGAGGGGGTTTCTTCCTGTTGAAGTTTGGAAAGTTCCTGTTGAAGAATCAGAGTCTTTTGACAAATTATTTCAAAGGTCTCATAAAGGATCCATTTTTAGACTTACAGTCATAGCAGCTTAACTTCTTGAATTTCGTTCTCCACTTCAACAGCGTAACCGGATGCAGAACTGGTCTTTATCTGTATTTCATAATAGGAGCATATTCTTATTTTTCAAACAAGAAGGCAATAATTTTTTGAAGGTTCTTCAAGTTATGTGAAAAAGCTTGGAAAGAAATCAGGTCTATGTAAGGTTTTGCCATTGCTGTTCAACTCTTCTGAATTTCTCTTGCTCAGTAGAGCATTCAGACCCCTGATTCTTCTAGGCAAGATTTGGAATTATGATTTTGCGCCACCCTATAGCAAAACATTAACGTAGTTCTTAGAATTTGGTGAAAAATGTAGGGAAAATTAAATCCATATGCTACCCCCTGAGGCCTACCTATATCCCCCCAGTTACCCTAAGCTCCTGAATTTCATAAACCAGTTTTTCTTCTTGTGAAAATTAATACCATATTTAAGTTAGATAAGGTCACATGTTATTTAGTCCCCAGTGAAGATGTCAGAATTGAAATGATTTACAGTGGAAATAGAATTGTAGTGAGAGAATTACTGCTTGTTATTGCGAATGGTGAGATGAGGCAGTTGATTATATGGAGATATAATATGGTGATATATATATGGAGAGATAAGCCAGAACTCTTTGATGCTGTTGATGCTTTACTCTGAATGGGCTCCCTCAGTTTTGAAGCTTTCATTTTTTTTCTAATACATTTTTTCAGTATTATTTTACTGAGAAAATGGTGTAAGTTCCTAGAACGAATGAGTTTGGCGTCCATGAGAAGTGTTTGGTGGATACTATGATCTAAGCTTCATCAGGCTTCCTGCCCACCCTGACAGCTTGACCTGGAAAGGCCATCTTTAGAGTTAGAAGAGAATTCATGAAAGGGTTTCCTTACTGATGTTTTATATAATTACAATAATAGGTGGCTCTGTTATTAGGAAAGCAGAGTGGGACCATGGATTCCCGCACCTTTTAATCAAATTGTTAAGAAAGACTCCTTTCTTAGATTGTTGTATCTTGGAAATGGATGCTTTGCCTAGGTGAAAATGAGCTTTGGGGTTTTTTTTAAACCATTGCCTAGGGTCCCAGAGACTCAGGGTGGAAGCTCAGTCCAGGTTGCTGGATGTCTGGGAATCCTGGATGTGCTCTCTGTGTGTGCAGACCATCTCTGCAGCCCGTGTACAATGAGCCCAGCACACCTGGGAGGTATCACCTCTATTCCACATGGGCTGAAAGGAAAACATGCATTCATCTAGTAAGGTTGATGCATCCTGGAGCTCCGATCTTGCTGCACGTGCGAGCATTTTGCTTTCGGGGTTGGCAGGGGGGAAGCTATCCTAACACACAAAAAGCACAAGTAAGAATATCATCAGCTTGGGAGTTGGAATCACTTTTATGTCTGACTTGCTGAATTTTGATAATGCATTTCAGTCTCCTGTGCTTTTTTCCTTCATATCTGTAGTCTGTTACAACATGGGATCTGCAGAGAAAGTCTGTTCCGTAGTATAGACACAATACCTAACACAAGGGGGGTGGGAGTAGAGACAAAGTCTTGATCTCAGTTTGGCCCTCTGGGAAATTTTGTACTGTAAATAGAAGTATTAAAAACTATCAGGTGATGACACTTTTTGGGCTGAATTTTTTTGAACTGGAGACCTGAAGGTGAAATCATCTGTATTGCATTACCCACCACTGTGCTGTCCAGACACTCTTAGCTTTCCATGCATTGACAGATTACTACTTGAGCAGCACACTCTGCATTGTGGACAGACTGCTGCTTTGCCCACAAACAAAGCCGAATGTGTTGCTTTGGAAAGCCGTTGTTGGGACACACTTTCATGAGCTGCCACTAATCCTGAAAGGTTTCTTAGGCATTTTAATTTTTCCTTTTGAAA
The DNA here is from genome assembly GCA_013400135.1 of Rhinoptilus africanus. Classification (NCBI taxonomy): domain Eukaryota; kingdom Metazoa; phylum Chordata; class Aves; order Charadriiformes; family Glareolidae; genus Rhinoptilus; species Rhinoptilus africanus. The sequence goes on along the minus strand of VXBO01010329.1, from coordinate 373,064 downwards.
AACATATTCCTTAATTTGAATGCTACAGCATTCTGTGTTTAATTCCCAAGAAATAGTAAGAACGTAGAGCAGTGTTTTTCACAGATACAATATTGAGAGTACAAAAAATAGACAGTCCCATGTAGTTGACAGCTGTTCGGAGTCAGCCTAATGCTTATCTTTGAGAATTGCCTAGATTGTTTCTTGTCATCATTCCTTTTCTTTCTCCTACTGCGTGTTCTCACCTTTCCTTCATTTCATCTATCATCCATTTTGCTTCATGTTGTGCCATCTCCCATTAGAATCATAGAATTGTTTAGCTTGGAAAAGACCTTTAAGATCATCGAGTCCAACCATTGACCTAACACTGCCAAGTCCACCACTAAACCATGTCCCTCAGCACCACGACTCCATGTCTTTTAAATACCTCCAGGGATGGTGACTCAAACTTCCCTGAAATCTTGTATTTATAGGAGAGCTTCTGTTATGCATGAATCTTTGCTATGTAGTATGTTAGCGTACATGTTTGTGCTATCATGCTTTGGCCAGGAGTTACCTTGTCCTCTGCTCATGACATTTCATTAGTAGTAGAGGCCATAGCTCTTCATGATCATTTAAATCTCAGGTAAGATGAAGCCCACTTCTCTAGAACAACATTGTTTTCAACTGACTTCTATAGGTCTGGCAGCCTCACCATTTTAAAACTGCTGCTACGTCTCATCTGTTAGTTTAAACAAATTAAGGCAGCTGAGCTGTGCTGAGCCTGCTTCTCTTATACTTAGTACAGTCTCAGCATTCACTTGATGATAATTCATACCCCATTAGGTCTATGATTTTTTACTCAGACACACAGCTATTTTAATTGTTTAACTGTTTCCAGATACACTGCTACAGTTAGAGGACACTATCCATTCACAATAACAAAAACAATAATAACAACATACATTTCAAAATTTTGGGAGTTCAGGTTTGCTTATGGATAGAATGATCAGTGAGCTCTTCCATTTAGCTTCTGAAACGTTTTACTCATTTTACAGTTAAGAGTTCAAATGACACTTCCTGTGATGATAGTCGAGTGTTTTTGTTCCACTAAAGATCATAACCAAATGAATACTTAGAGTAATACTCTTAGGTTTTTTCCACATGCATAGACTAAATATTTTATCATTAATTATCTTTCTTTCAGATAATGATCCTCTAACATAAAGCCTATGGCTTACTGATGGAAAGATGGTGCAAAGAAAGAATTTTGAGAGGGATCCCTTAGTTTCCCTCCCTGACTGAGCTGTCTTTTTGGTTCTAATAATCACATGCACAGGGCCATTGCTTCTGATAAATTAGAATTTTGATTGAAAAATTCTGACCCACAGAATGCTCTCAGTTAACTACACCTGTGCAATGCCAGGGGTAGCCAAGTTCTCTTTCCCGTAATTTCTATATAACTGCGAAACACATAAATTCCTAGCCTTGACCTTTTTGTGCATTCCATACAATTTTGGCATAGGAACACATTTGCCTCAAGCCCAGACTTGTGTTGCAGCGTAACAGATCATGGGCAGGAGAGCGATGCAAGTGTTCTGTGCACTTGCACATTTATATCCATTTCTTCAGGGACCATAAAGCAGGATTTTGTATGTTTTAATATACAACTTAACTTTTTCCCGAAAGCAAGCAATTTCAAGGCCATTTGTCTCAGATGGTTATTCGTCTCCGAACATGTGTAGTTGGATTGCATCTTGTTAACATTGGCCCTCTCATTTAAAGTCTGGAACTGCTACACGTACGGCTTGAACAGAGACAGAGCATTCAGGATATAAGAGAGACATATGGAACTCTATCCCTGCATCCAGTTTCTGAGCAATTAAGAGAGATTTTTCAGTTCATAAAGCTTGGAGCTGAAGATAGTTGAACCTGTGCGTTCTCTAAACAGGAATTAAATTCTTTCAGTTGAATGGAATTACACCAGTTAAAGACAATTTCAACAATACATGATCAATCTAATTTTAAAACAGTAACTCAAAATGTTTGGTTGGATAAGATGCTAATTCCTGAATTGCTTACAGTAAGGATGCCAAAACCTTTGAAATTTAAATATTGAAGAGTAGGTTGGAGCAAGGTGTTTGGGGTGTTTTTTTCTTTTCCCTTTGAAGGAAATAGCAGAGGTAGTTATGAAAATATGCTGCAACAGTGATCAGGATAAATTGCCAAATTTTGCCTTAATGAATGCAACTTCAAACTTTGACCCTTTTTAAAAAGAATTAAGTGGTGATGTGGATTTGCTATATCATAATCTTCTTTCCAATACAATAAGGAGAACTGCTTGCTGAACTATGAACAAAATTGCTACCTGTATATCTGCATCTGTAAGGATTTTCTTCATTGCTGAACAAAGCAAACCCTCCATTTTAGGACGTTTCTGTGCAGATCCCTGTGGTAGTCCTGCTGCAGTCCTGGTAGGGATATTCTATATAGTGTGGTAATGAGGTGCTGGCAAAATTATCATGGTCAATGATGAGATGAGAAGTGAGTATTGACTCTGAGAATCATTTTGGGAGTGATTTAAGATGGGAAAATTGGAAATCTTTGTAGTGAGGGTCTGCATTTACGAGCAATAGATACACTTAATAGATTCTTAGATAGCTGTATGTCTGTAATAAATTCAAGTTATGCGTTTTCTTACTTAACGTGGCATCATATGAAACAGAGGTGAAAAGAATGAGTACGTCTCCTGTGACTAGAGGAAAACTTGGCTGCAGTTTCTGATCAGAATTCTGACAGGAAAGCTGAAGCTGTAAATAAAGATCTGTTATTTGGAATAACCTCAAACATAATGGTTCTTGGCTAAATAACAACATCTGATTCCAATTCTTCTAAACAATGTTTGCTTCATTTAAGTAACCTTAAAAAGAGCAGCCCAGCAAATCCCTAGTCCAGCAGGTGCGTCATCAGAAGTTAACAGATAAAACTTTACAGTTGGCTGTGCGTCTGTGATGTATTTGGAACATAAATATTTTTTATCTAAAGTGAGAGGTGAATAGATTTGGGCCATCCTGATGACAAACTTGAATGACATTGCCTAAGTTTAAATTCAGTTTGGGTGCAAAGTGTAGATTAAAATGAAGTGACGTGAACAGGAGCCTGTTACAGCAAAACTAAAAGAACCAACATAAAAATGTGTTGGGGTTTTTTGTTTGTTTAGTTTTTATGTGGTTTTTGTGGGGGTTTTTGGTGTTTTTTTTTTCCCAAAGTGTAATTGAAACCTTCTGATACTATTCAGAATGGGAAATTTCCAGTTGCAAAGCCTGAAATAAAATATGTAGGAAAAAACCTTGCAGACATTAGTGCACTTACTTACCTAAGTTTCTGCGATCTCTCTACATGCCAGCAGTGCAGAGACACCCTTCACAGCTCTCCACAGACAATTGTGCGTTGAAGTGCATGTGTTAGCTGTGCAGTTTTGTAGTATCCTCTTGTGATGAAAAAAGCTGCATAAACAAATGAGAGAAGTGGTCATATTTAAGTCTTTGATGGGGAAAAAAAGTAGTTTGATACTTGATAACTCATATTGTGGTTAATAAAGGATATGCATTTAATATCAACTGAACAGATTAACTTGTTCACTGGCTAAGAAGCAAAGAGTGCTGAGTTTCATTTGTGTCCTGAGAATCAACTAAGAGATGCTGTTGCTTTATGGTGACTGGTGAAGAGGGAAGTGAATACTTGTGTATGGTAATCAGGATGTAAGTATCTTTAAACAAGATATTCTTCAGTTGAATTACAAGATCCTTTTAAGAAAAACAAAAAGACTGTGCAAGTTAAAAGGAGACAGGGAAGCAGCTTTGAAGGTAAAAATATTCTATTTAATGCCCTGCCTGTAGTCACCGCATCTGTCTGTTTCTCTCCAGGGAATCACACCTACACAATGTAGGTATGTAGGAAAGTTTGTCTTGTTGTGCCATGCTCAATTACAAAAATCAATTAAGTCTTATGTAACCTATTTGGACGGTGTGTGCATAGCACAAACCACATCTTATATCTTTTGTAAGTTGGTCAGGTTAGCACTTTTTCCACAATTTCTTTTAAATACTTTTCTTTGGAGTAGGTTGGTACTTGCTGTCATTGAACTATAATCTCGTTAGTCTTGTTTTTGTTGTCTTAGTTCTGTAGTAATGTTAGTTTTAATGTTAGGGTTTTTTTACATGTTTTTAAATGTCTCGGGTGCTTTCATATTCCTTTCTCCCTTTCTGCCTTGTGTCTATATGTATTTGCTTTGCATGTACTTGCTTTGAATTTGACTTTTTTTCCCCTGTAGGTATTATAGAAAGCATGACTTCAGTTCTTTTGGCTTGTTCTGTTAATAGCATACCTGAATACTTGGCAAAATCCCACCATTCAATGAATGCTGAACAGCTCCAGGTTTCTTTGGGTAGCCAAAGGAAATATAAAATTAATTAGCAACATAATTTAGGTCTTTACCTGCCTTGTAAAAGTCCACAAATGTTTGTACTATTTAGAGGCTTCTGGCTAAGATCCTGTTCTCCTCTTTGAAGATATCGAATGCTGAAATTCATCTGAATTGCCGAAAAGTTGACAATTAGTATTGGAGATTCTCCTAAAGTCTTTCGCTGTTTTATGTATTCATTTGCAAGTCAAATTGCTTTTGAAGTGAAGCAACTGCTAAAAAGGAAAGCTTTTTTAATTAAAAATTGTGTTTTAGTACTTTGCGTCCTAGCTGAGGACAATGAGCTACCTTGGAATTGCATCTGATTTTTTGTATTGGCGCTGATTGTATTCACTACACAAAAAATGGGGAAGAGAATTCAAGTGGAGTTGCAATATGTTGAAAACACTTTAAAATCCATTTTTATTATCTTACAACTATTAACCATTACTCTAAATCTACTTATTTCCCATATAATATATATATATATATGCTAGTGCAAAAACAATTCTTAAATATACCAATTTTCTGAAAAGAAATTGTAAAATCTAAGCCATTAATCAGAAGTGTCTTTGAGAAGGCAATACAGCAATCTTATTGTTAATGATGTGTGACATATACATGTATGAGTTGTATTGTATTACATGGCTGTATAATTATGTATAAATGTAAATCCTATTGCCATAGTATCATTCATTTCCATATCATTCAGAAAGAATTCTACCTGAGAAGGATGTTCTTCTCTTACAAAGGTAAGTGCTAGATCGGGACCACTTGACCATGATGTTACAGATCTATGTAATACAATGAAATTGTGGATGGAACAATTGGAAAAATGAAGTGATATAACTCAATCATTTCTGATTAAAGACAATTTTGCTTTAAACTGGCTGATAGTCTAAGAAACGGACATGACCGTGGAACGATAAAGGCTACTGAAAACTGCTTGCCAAAGGAAACCATTAGGTAGCAATGAAAAAAAGTCATATCCAGTACAAATTTGTACATCACAGAAAATGTGTATAATAAAAAATAAAAATTATACGTCGAAAGTAATTGAGACACCTGTCAAAGCATAAAGCGTACATTCAGCATAAGAAGTGCCATTCAAGCATACAATAATGGTATTTTGCTAAAATTTTTTAGAGCTCAAAGCAAAGGGAAAATAAATATGAGTAAATTACTTTCATGAATATATTTGTGCAAAACTGCAGTGTTAACAGAAAAACGTCATAGGCCTATCCACTTATGAGTTATATTTCCTGCTGCCTCTTTCTGAAGGAAGAGGGGTAGCCCAAGCTGTAAAATGCTGCCAGGGATTATATTTATCTGAAGGCTGTGGAACTGGACAGTTTTGACTAAGAGCATACAAATTAATTTCTGGTCACTGCCGCACCATTTTGCGTTGTGTATGGGACAGTGCCAGTTGTGAAGCCGGCTGGCTGGAAGTCATGGTGTCATTTTTTTGTGTGTGATCACGCTCCTCTGTGAGGATGGAAGATGACACAGTCTCTTCCTTTTCAACAGCCTGGCTGGTGTGAAGTAGACAGAGCAACTGGTTAGCAATGCTTCTTTTTTGGTGGAGTGTAACGTTTCAGTGGATTATAATAGAAATGTCAGTTAAAATAGTTACAGGAAGAGAATGGGTGTTGTTTACCGGACAGTAAAAAGTGCAGGGATGGTGTGGATGAAAGCACGAAGGTGCAAACATGGGCATGAGACAGAGAAATAGTCATTTCACTGTGGAAGAGGATTGAGTCCTTTGCTGTACTTAGTGTTCCCAAACTGTTTTGGGTAAGGATTCTAAAGGCTCTGTGTCTTTGTCCATCAGCTACAAGGAAGATTAATTCATTAATGTTTTTGAGGTGTTTTGACACTATAGTGATAACTCAAAGTAGCAACAAGTCAGAAATACTTAGTCTGCAAGCGAAAACTAAGGTACAATTGAGAACAAAACTAGGTGGTCCTATCTTTGTGATGCTTGAACAGCAATCTAGTTCATCTGTTGAGCCAACTTCTCTCTTTGAGAGCAGCGGAATGAGTATTTTTAATTACACAGCATTCAGGTTTCCCTTTCCTCCTCCCTCTTTTTTTTTTTTTTTCCCCTTTACAGATATTTACCAGAATCTAACAGACTTTTTAACACTGCCTTATCTTCTTCCAGGAGGGAAGAACAAAAGTGTAGGAATTTCTTCAAGGAAATGAGAGGGAGGGAAGTAGGACTAATAGTATGTGTTTGGGGAAGAAAAACACCTGTGAGATTTATCTTTTGGCACAATATCTCTTCTCAGATCTTTCATGGATTACTTGAAAGAAATTAGACTGGAAGGCAAGAGTCTTTTTATGATTCTGACAAATCATGCTTCATATCAGAGATCTACTGGAAACTCTTGCAAGTTTTATTCTTTCCTACTTTGTTCTGGGATATCTGTCACACTGAATGTTAGAGAAACAGCAATTGTGTCATAAGGGACATCAACAAGCTCACGTCTGCAAGGACAGATAACAAAAAGAGTTGTTCTGTTGGTTTCTGTGCATAAATGCAGCATGGACTTCAGGCTGCAGCTTCAAACAGTTCAGGTTTTCCATGGTACGTATGGCGTGTATAGCTTTGTAGGCGACGCTTGCATTATACGTCACTTGTCAGTGATTACTTTCTGTTCTGTTGAAGTATTTATTTCAATCGAACTTTATTTTTCCCCTCTTCTCTCCCTTCCCCATAGATGACTATTTCAACCTATTTACCTTTACATTTTACCTTTATAAATAAAAACCTGATACTGGGACTGTAGAAACTCATTCAGCAAAAAGTTGTAAGAGCCTTTGCAGCCAAAGGTTTAAATTTAGTTTGCTCATTAAAGAAGAAAAAACCTGAACATCTTTCTTTAGATCCTAAAGCTCACTTTCTGAGCAATTGCCCAATTTTTGCCATTTTTGTGACATCTCTCTTACCTTTGGCAGTTAGGTACAGCACAACAGCTGTCATCCCTCGTAGTTTTTACAGCTTCTGTCAGCACTGTAGAGTTGTCACGTGTCTCATATCAGTGTAATCAATGTTAATTAGTTTTGAAGGACAGAAAACTTTTGTCAAATTTGGATTAGGCCAGCGTATCCTTGCTGAACTGAACTGTGGTGTTTTACCCGTTGTAACTATCATATTAGAGATCAAAGTTTGAACTTAACTTTGCAGGTTTTTTTAAGAGTTTTAGAAGTTCAACCTTATCCCATCAACCTTATGCCATCTAGTTTCAGCAACCCCCTGATTTTGTGATAAAGTCTCATAGGCCTGCAATAGAAGAAAGGTATATTTATTTAGCAGAAGTGGCCTTAAGGCAGTGCAAATCAGCTGCAAAGCCTGAAGTAATATGTGAGGAAAGTGACCAGTGTCTTAATATCAAAGCTCAAGACAGGTAACTGCTTCTTGCTGGAGCACAGTGTTTACCCTGAGCATTAAATTTCAAATTATAAACATTGCTACAAATTCTAGGTTCTGCCTAAATTACATTTAACAGTGTTTTCTTTGCTTATAAAGAGGACAATTAATTCCTTCAACACTAGTCACTCCGTGTCCTCTGTGCTCCTCTGACATTGTTGTGTGCTCTGTGTTGTCTCCAGAACTTCTGTATCTTTGCAGGTAATGAGATGTCCCACAGCCGTTCAGCCTCTTTTAAAAAATGAAGTCTTGGCACCAGGACCCCTCAGCTAAAGGGGTAACTTTATTAACACCTTCTTGGGCTGAGTGTGTAGTGTGGAGTGGTACCTAGTACTGCTCCTAGCAGCTCCATTTGCAAGTGCAGTGTGTATATACAGATAAAAAAATGTAGTGAAGCTTGATAAAGCCACCTTTATGAAAATGCACATACAAAGAATCTTACTGATTTACTCATAAGCTTAGCAAACAGAATAGAGGTCAGTTGGAAATGCAGATCTGCATCCATCTCATATAATTTCCTGCTACACTAGTTCTCTGCATGGATTGATTATTTACTTGGAACTTGTTATTGCAGGCATAAAATAGGTTCAATTGTCTTTTTGCCTTCATAGGAAAGAAGAGAGCACAAAGTGTAAGAGTTGGCGATATCTTGTAATGTGCGTTTTCTGTCTAGGTTGGTTTGTTGCATATAAAATAACTATTGTGAACGACAAAATGCATCAGTCTTTCATCGTGGTAAGTTTATAAGGCTCAATCAACATTTCTCATTTTATATCAGGCTCTGATTCTTGAACTTTGGTAGGATTTTATCCCTCAGAGAATGACAAAATGCATCAGTCTTTCATCGTGGTAAGTTTATAAGGCTCAATCAACATTTCTCATTTTATATCAGGCTCTGATTCTTGAACTTTGGTAGGATTTTATCCCTCAGAGAAACTGATGGGAGAATCTGATTCTCTGAAGGCCTTTCGTACTTAGAGTTCATTTGTCTCCATTAGTCTAGAGTATTATTTCCTGGGTTTTAGCTGAATTTGTTGTGGTGTATCAAGATGATACAATGTTTCCTTTCTTTTAAGGTTCCTTAATCCTATTTTCAGGAAGAAATAGTTCAGACTTCATTTTATTTCCTTGGCAGGGGACCAGTTTTAAATCAGGACGTGTATCCAGACAGCAGACGGTCCATAAGATGCTGAGCAATAGCTGACTCAAGCCCTTCGTTAGGGTGACACACACTCGCTCAGTTCCCATTTTCCTAGGTTTGCATGGTAACCAAAAGGTCAGCCTTATTCCCTAAACAGTGGAAATCAAACGTAAGTTCACAATACCGAGTATTTTTCATTCATCAAATCCTTCAGGGCCCATTCACTGCTAGCGTACGTGTTCGGGCGTATCTTCAGTTTTCCATGATTGCTTTGTACAGCTGGACGGATGTGCAGTCTACGTGCAGCTGAGCCAGATGGACATCCAAAGCTATCCTGATGGTTCAGCATGCCAATTGCAGCTTCCTTGCAAGAGAGTGGAGTCTTCCTGGTTTTTTGTTGTTGTTGAAGCAGGGTAATTAGGTGTAGATGGAAATATGTAAAAAACCCTTTAAACAAAGGTAAAACTGGTGGTATTCTACTACTGCTCATAGGACTATTTACAGGTAGCACTTGATTATCTGGGAAAAATATAAGAGAATCAATTTCCTTTTCTGACAAACTTAGTGATTGCTAGGATGAATGAAAAGCAAGCTGAAACACTGTAGTCTATAATAAATAGCTCCTTTGACCTGCTTTTACACCAGTGTTTTCGTATCAACTGATGTCTTACACAACTGTAAATAATTTGATAATAAAATCCAGTGTATCCAGAGAGGCTTTGGAGTCCTTTTTAGAATTTGATTAGCTAAGAAGTTTCTGGGCACTTTTCTGAGTCAGTAACTGATCCCTTTTTACTTAACTGTGTGTTTAGCTTAGCTTCATGTGTCTGCTATAGTCCTTTCCTTTTAAAAAGATCTGTGTCTGCCCATTCTAATTCTAGTCTTGGACTCCCAATTTTAAAATATTCTTCTGGTTAGAAAATGCATTACTTACCTCTTCCATGAAAGATTTGGAGTTTTTCTTTTTGTTCCAGACCTGTCTATGTACATTTGATTTAGATATAAATTTGAAAATTTATGTGGAAGGCAGAAATGTGTCCATTTCCTTTGGCTGAAATATAAGATACTGATGTATGATAATGTTGCTATTAAATTTCTGGTCAGCCACAGTGAGAAAAAATGAAACGAGTAAAAGGGTTGGTTTATGGTTAAGTACGTGGATTATGCTTTCATAAAAGCAAATGCCTTATGTTTATTCTCCGTTGCAAATAGTATCAACAAATACAAGCTGATTATCTTTGACCTAAATTTTTTTATACAGTGGCTCTGGAGTTACTATCTGTAAGGTTATGCTGATAAATGCCTTTTTTGACATCTGATAGACTCGGCATGCCACTTGGAAAGCTCTTGTATTTTATTCCTTGTGGTAATACATAGGTGAACTACATTTGTTTGAGTGTATTTTTTGTCTTTTTTGTAAAGTTAGAAAAACACTTACCCAGGTCTTGATTTAACTGTCTGTTGTTAATAGTAACCTCCAAATAAAAAAAGGTGAGAGACAAGCAGTAATCATCTGTGACTTTTGGCATTCCATGAAGAAGACTTAAACTTTAAAAAATGGCTTTACTTTCCTCTTTGCTGTCTTCTTAGGGTAAATGTATAATTTTATCAAAGTAACTATTGCAAAGGTTAACCACTTTTTTCCATGTGAATGAATGCGCCCTATATTTTGAAACATTTTCTGTGTTGATTTTTCGTCATGATTAATAGTTAAGTGAAAAACCAGTGCTCTGCCTTGCTTCTCAAATACTTGCAATGGACAGGGTAGTGCAGCCGCTCGGGGAAGCATACATGTTAAATGCCAAATAGGTCCTCTTACTGAAGTTCTGAGCTAAAAGTGGATGGTCTTGAACACTGAAACCTCCCATATATGCCTGGAGGGCCATTGCAAAGTCACTTTCAAGGCTTTAGTGAATGAAACGATGGGAAATCTTTTGGCAAAGGGTTAGAAAGAGACCCATCGCACCTCGGTCTCTGCTCCCTTTTTGCCAGAGGTTATCACTTCAGCAGAAGGAAATTTGTGATTACAGCTTCACTGCTCCAGTTCATTCCATATCTTTATGGAGATTCTTCCACTTCTGAGTGTTACCATAGACGAGGAATTTAGAAATCAGAGACAGGTCTGATAAGCTGCCTTTTTAGTGGTAAAAATCTGCAAACAATGCTATATGTTCTATGTGCTAAGTAACATAAATGTGCATAAACCAGTGATGCACTCCCTGTCAGGATTGCTGCATTCCCAGATATTCTTCCAGGTTTGTAAGGTGTGCAACCCTCTGTGGTACCTCACCAGGTGCCAGCTGAAACACGCCCATGTTTCCTTCCTGCTTTTAATGCCTTTTTGCCCAGGTAGAGCATTAATATTGAATCTCCAATGATAGTGGGTCTTGATGATTCTTGCTAACAGAAGACCATCCCTCCAGTTGCCTTTTATCTTCCTGCTCATTCTATGCCAAAGCAACAGTTGCCTATGTTTACCCCAAGTTTATTTCACTGCCTTGTAATTTACTTGTTTTAAACAGCTATGGTCTTTCAGCACTGCAGATCAACTCAACTTTGCTGCAGATTCTCATCAGAATTTGGCCTGCTCTTTATTTTTTATTTGGTCTAATGTACAAGAGATCACACTTCCAGAGAAAAGTTAAACTTGTGCGTATGTGCACATATGTTTTCTTGACAAAGTACTAATGATTAAAAAAACTGTTTCTGACAGCAGGAAAGTTTTCTGCTCCATTTCTCCCTTTACACAAAAATATACCATATCTTATGTATTTGATTTACAGTTACCTGGGACTCCTAACAGAAACAAACTTCAGTGACAAGATTCTTAAATATGTATTTCTATTTGTACAGAGAAACAATGGAGACCGTGGCTCAGGGAGATTTCCCAACTTCTACTGAGGAGAATAAAATGCCATAGGGGCTGAAAATTGTGGGTCTTTTATCACTGGGTAGCAAACAGGGGTGATGGCCATCTCAGGACAAACACATTACATCTGTGTAACTGAGTAAATTTTTTTGGCCTATGTTCTCAAGGGAAACTGAAATCTCTAATATCCCGAGCCCCATATCCCATTTTTGATAGAGTCATGGCTGTTCTTTCACCTTTCTTAGTCTTAGCAACACCAGATTGCTCTCTGTGCTGCTGTTACATTAATTATAATTCATCTTCATTTGTAATGAAGATATTAATAATCTTACATAAGTCTGTGACAGTTTTGGCAAACTTTTACAAGGGTGTGACAGTCTACTTCACCTGATTATACTAATTTGCTCCAACCTGAAGCACTGCAAGTGCTTGGCAAACCTTTGAAAAAATTTCTCAGTGCCAGTTTTTCCCTTCTGCTGTAGGTTTCTAACTTAGTCTATTTTCTTTCTGTTTGCCGGACCGCTGTCTTGTGTCTTAATACTCTTCTGTTCCTTTAGAAGGGGAGCTGTGTCCAAAACTCAGTCTGAATTCTTGAACAGGCATTATGCCTGGAGCTTCAGACGGCACAAGAGTGAAAAGCTAATACTCTTAAAAGTGGCCATGGACATAACACCATGTTTTGATCCCAGGCTGTATCAGATATTTCCATCTACTTTTCAGTTTCCCAAGATTCTTACTGCATTCTCATTTTGTAGCTGTTGCGGGCATAGGTTTTGGGTTTTCTTTCCTCTTACTTAGGGTTCCAGTAAATGCTTCCCCAGAAAAGGGAGCAGAGATCCCTTGTTTTTCAAGACCTTCAGCATCCCATGGAAAAACTGCTTTCCAGTGATGAGCTGAGGTCTGACGGAAGAGGTAAAAACCAAACAGAATTTTTATAAATAGCTTTACTGTGATCTAGGATTGTGAGTTTTTAATTCCATCAGTAATTGCTTAGGAATCGACAGGCTTTATGTATTAGGTAGTCTTATCTTCTTGAGAACAGGTGAGCCCTTCAGTATAATGACACAAGTGATTAATCCACAAATACTGAACGTGGTTAGATAATGACTTCTGTTGTTTGACTGACATGCTCTTCCACACTGGTCAAAGATGTGGAAATGCAACATGATGCTGTCCTGTTATTTGGCTAAGCTTAAAGCAAAAGTCACTCAAAATACAGTTCAGTCCCATAATCAATGGGAGAACAGACCCTGTGTCTCTGGATTATCTTGTGTACCGTCATCTACACTGTGTTTTGAAATTTGTAAATAACTTGGTCTATTATTACAATAAAGATCTGGAAGTGACTGAATAACAATTGATGATCCTATTAAATCTTCTTGCTTTTGCACCACTTGGTGCTGAAGGCCATGTTTTTCCTAAGTCCTTCTGTCTGTTGGCTTTAAAGAGCAATTACGCTCAACAGTGAAAGAAAAATACACTTTCCAGACTTTAAGTAGACAGGTACCTCACACTTTTCTTGTGTTGCCTATTCTAGCCCTCTGTGCTTCTGTAAGGGTATATTGTAAGATCCCTTTTTACATATCCTTTCTGTGTAAAAACCTCTTACTGTAAAATAGGAGATTATGTTCTGGTAAACATACCTGCTACTTCCAAATAACAAAGTCATTAAAAAGTCAATAGGTCTTTTATGTAACTCCAGGCTAACTTGCTTTCCCTGTTCACCCTCTCTTCTGTGCTGCTATATTCAAGACAACACCCATATCCACTAAAGTAGGGTGTGCATAGTAGCTCAGGGTCCCAGACACCATGCTCCGGAATGTATTTTTCCAGCAGCTTTGGATTTGCCTGGCTGGCTTCTTAGCTGGCCTCAGCTCAGGCATTTTGGCCGGCTCCACTGCTGGCTGCTGTTTTAACTCCCCAAGGGTCTGATAATGGGGTCAGCTTGCTCCTTGAGATACCATTTGCCTTTTTAACTAAGCTCAGATTGAAAATAGTTCATGCCATTACACCAAACATATAGTTTAGTGAACGGTAGTTAATACTGGGAGTTATATATTTATAGAGGAGGGGGAGAGCAAATAAATAGTCTAAGCTCCTTGAAGTTGGTGTGTATGTCAACATGTAGTCTTATTAGTGTGTCTCATTTCTTGACGCTACCCCTTGCTTCTTTAGTCAGGACTCCTGGGCTTTCATTTAGTATGGCTGGCAGAGTACTGGGTTTGAATCCCGGTCTCAGCTTTCATCTAGCTACTGGTGAAGAGAACAGCACCAGCAGGAAAGCTTTTTAAAAGGCTGACAGGAGCCTGGGACTTTGCTGGGTTACTGGCACCTCTGTTGCATGCTAGAAAACACGAAACAGTTCTGCTGTAATAAGACTGTGTGATAGATAAATAAATCGCTAGCAGCCCCTTATTTTGCAGAAATAGATGGTGCTACATCCAGATTCTGTCAATTTTTCTTTTTGCAAAATGTATGCTGCATATATACTCTATACAATACCTGTACCTACAGTGCTGTACATTAGTTTTTATTCTAAAGGAAATTTAATTTTCTAGGGCTGCACACATGGGCTAAATATGAGTGGATGCAAGAGCTGACTGTGCCCTCAAGGAGCCTAGAGTGATAGCTGGCTGGTGTGTGCAATGCCTGATTGGTGTCAGTCAGAAGGTCCAGTTCTGGCATTTTTTTCAAAGATGCTGTGAAAGTCTGCCAAGAAGCTGCAGATTTGAATGGGTGACTGTCCTGCCCGGCGTCCCTCTCTCTGCGCTAGTGCACTCTGTGTATCCTTCCTTAGCAATTACCTCGTGAGTATTTGTAGGCTCTGTTGTAGAAATAGATTGCATAAAGTCATGGATTGAGAGCTGACCCCCAGGAAAGTGGGCAGGCAGGAGAAGAAAAGGGGAACTGGAGCATGTGTTAAGGAGCCACACTGTCCCAAAACAGAGCAGAGTTCTGACTGGGGATTTGAGATGAGCTACCAAAAGCTGCCTGTGAAGATCCCTTTCTCCCTTGTATATGGGGAAGTCGGGCCATGAGCCAATGGGTTATGGAGAATGCAAGATTCATTGAGTCTGGAAGAGTAAAGAGTGCATGACTTCTCACTCCTGCAGCTGTAGCCCTTACCTAGGAGGGAGGTTAATCACTAGATAAAATCAGTAAGTCATGTTTGCACACTCTCTCTCACTGCTCTCTCATCCAACTACTTTATCTTCTTTCAAAACTTCAGAAGCAAGTACCTTTTTTTAATGAGGGAAAAGCTCATCAGCAAGAGAAGCATTACAGTAACTCATTTTAATGAATTACAGACTTGGTTAGAAATTATTCCACTGCATTTTACTGTAGAAATACAAATCAATCTTAGATTTCCTACAGCTCATGGGAAAAAAAAAAAAGATTAATAATGGTATAATATTAAAAAGTTAGGGCAATTCTCAGAATTTAGTCTTTTCTCAGAAACACAAAATAGAAGGCAAAGTGACATCAGAAAACTGAAAATGGTCTTCATACCTTTCTTAAGGTATCCCTTACTAAAATTTAAATAAAAGATACTGATCATGAACTACCTGTGCAAGTATCATTAGTAATGTGTTCTTAACGTAGACTTCTGATTTCTTATGGCTGTGTTGACTGCTACAGATTTGCATTTTTTGATATCACATAAAGTTTTAATTTCCTGTCTCCAGAGTATGTAACCTTGAATTAAATGTGGCATATACTTCAGAAGGGAGTACAAAATAGCTTGATCCTCAGTGACAGAACTCCTGCTAAGTCATGAGTAGACTGTCTGTTGTAGTGGTACAACAAATTTTTCTTGGTCTTCTCTCCTAGAGTTTATATTTGTGTGTTTCACAGAAAGACAGATCGACAGAAATTGGATTTAGGAGAATCTACATCTCAAAAACTAAGGGGCAGAGACTGTGAGGAATTTCTGATTATAATTAGTATTCTGGCCCTTATTGAAGGTCCTGCTTTGAAATTTCCCTCATTCAGGTGTCATTCCATGTTTCTGTACAGTTAGCACTACCTATTCCAACATCTAAAGGGTTTTTTGTAAACGTGTCTGAGACTCGCATCTATCCTAGAGATAGTTTACTGCTTGACACCATCATAAAAGTAAAGCATGGCACAAAGAAATCCAATTGTTTGCCCAAGCTGGATTGCAAGTTAATGAAGGAGCTGGGAAAGAACCCCAAACTCTGGATTTCTTCCGCATTCTTCGTTTAGGTCTGCATTATCAATACTGTCACGATTCAAACCAGGGGAAAGGAAACTGTCAGCCAAATTGAGCTATGATGTAAACAGGTGAAATGAATTTGCATAGTTTGATGCACTGAGGGAACTAATGGTTCAATGATCAAACCCTTAAAATTTTAGAGGATATGTTAGGGAGAAGTCGATCCCAATTGTTATTCTTTCTGGTACAGTATATGGTCGGAAAATCTGTAGCCCCATGAATGAAAGCCTACTCTGGCACCCTCCCCAGCTCTGGGGTGGAGGTGGAACAAAAGGAAACTCCACATTTTATATATTCGGAGAGCCACTACAAAGGCAGAAAAATATTTTGACTCTGACTAAGTAGAGTCTCTACACAGCTCAAATGTTCTCCCAGGAATTACAAGCTATGCAGGAGAAATGTGGGAACAACCCTGAGAAGGTCATTGGTCCTTTTTCAGGCTAATAATTTCCAAATTATTGCATTAACCTTTTTACCTTTATCTAAAGGTCAGCAGAGGTAACATGTTTGTGAAGATCTCCTATAAAAATATTTCTTTTTTTAATGGCTCGGTTTCCTCTCCTTAACAGGGTATAATAGTTGGAAACATCTAGTCATATGTTGGATGAAACCCCAATTCATATTCTCAACTCTCTGATCTTATTCCTTTCAATTTTTAAAGCTATTCTGGATAAGGTTCTACACTGTGTAAAATCAAAACTCATTAAGGTTAAAAAGAACAGGCTTCAAGCATACAGATTAATCTTTTTTTTTAACATTAAAGTTACATCTAGCAAAGAACTACAACCTAATGGATGGAGAGTGAAATTAATTATCTTGAACTGCCTAAAAATCCTTTGAGACTCTTTTTTGAGGGGCTAAATTTTCAACAAATCTGCTACATATCTGCTTTGGAAACTTTTCTATGTGGCCCAGCTCTGGAAAAATGCCGTTGGTTATGGATGGCTTTTCTTTTGCGCGTTTTTTAGTACAAGTGCTATTGACTGGAGACTCATAAGTGGAGACTTATCAGTTGCTTGTAATTTATAGCAGGTGAATGATTGCTCACCACAAGTATGTTTAAAAGAATAAACAAGAACATGACTTAAATATCAGTTATTTGAAATACCCATTACGTGCTCAGCCAAGATCATATTTTCTTGCCTTGTTTTTCCATCTTTTTCTTTTTTTTCCCCCTCAACTATAGTGTTGTCCTGGGCAAGGGATAGTGGAGTTCCTGAGCATTACACCCTCTGCTGCCCTTTGCTGCCAAGGAACAGCCCCTCCCTATCAAGTGCTGCAGCAGCTCGATCCATCTAATACAGATGCGACATCACCTAGTGGTTAGAGCACAGCACAGGCTCATTATTTTATTTCTTTTTTCCTTGTTAGTCCTTGATATTGTTTGGACAACTATCTCATATTTCCCATTATAAATATTTACATCTTCTGAAAATGTTAGGGAGTTTAAGTATCTGGGAAGGGATTCAAAGAAGATAAATGCAAAATCTTAGTAGATGTAGAAAGGTTTTTCGTAGATTTCTTTCCTTATCCCACTTTCTTTGGGAACTGTTGCTCTGTTCTCATTTACTAGATGTCAATACCATGAATAGCTTCACCTAAACTGCAACGTCATCCTGTGACCCAGCAGAAGGGTGCCTTGATGGAGTATAGAATGCTGAGCTCCTGCAGCAGCAGGAGGGCACAGGCGCAGTGGATTCTTGAGAGCGGGGCTGTTTTGAATAAAGCCAAATGCCAGTGACAGCACGTGTGGTTGGAGGCAGTGCAGGCACACTGGTGGGACCTCCTGAGATGGTGCTGAGTGTAGACCCTGTCAAGGCCTTCGCCGTGATGATGACCCCGTACGTTGTGCCTTGCCTGTCCTACAGCTCTGAGCACAAGGGCTGATGAAGTTACTTTCCACAGGACTGGGAATAGCCTCTTAAATTCCCATGTGAAGCTGTCGGTTTTCCTGGTTAGCAAGCTTGTCAGAGGACTACTGTAGTGCATGTTGCTCAGAGATCCTGGCTGGTGGGATATCTGTCATACCTCTGCTCTCCGGTTCATTTATCAAAACTATTTCCTGACCAGTGGAGCAGTGTGTGAGCTAAACAGGAGCCTGAAGCCAGCTTTCAATAAAAGACAAGGGTAAATTTGAGATCTTTTCAAGGAAAAAAATAATCCTAACTGCCAGACATTGTGCTATTGATTATTGTTTAACTTTGAAATCCATCCCACGGTTCTTTGACTGACACCACCACCAGAATTAGGCTTGACAAGACAAAATGAGGCACAGTTTATAGTGTCTGCCTGCCTGCCCGTCTGGCTGTCTAGGGGCAGGAGCACTTCTGAGCAGCACCTGCCGGAGCGCGGGGACACTTGCTTTGTTACTGCAGCTACACAATGGCAGCTCCACCACCAGGTCCTGCCTGGGACCCCAGCCTTACGCGTGGGGAATTTCTTTTTTTAAAGCTGGAGGATATTTTCTACACATATTAGGACAGTAAAGGCAGGATGTCTGCTGTCCGCTGTTAGTTATTATCTGGCAGCGTCATGTGGAAAATACTAATAACATTAAAGGCTGCGAAATTATAATGTTTTAATAGGCCTTAACCTTTTGCAGTGTGACACCCTTTTAATACTTTCAAAGAGCAAAGGTCAATTTTTCCCTATTATGTGTTGTAAATTGCTACAGCCATGGGGCCCTATTTATTTATTTATTTATTACTCCCATCACTAACAGGTACTTAGTCTATAATCCAATTTTAGATCCCACAAAAAGCTGATTTAATTTACCTTATTGTCGTCACAGCAACTGTAGTACTTGACATTAATAAGGTTAAAGAAGGAATTCCATTGCCTGAAGTGTTCATTCAAGAACTGGGAAAACCTTTCTAATAACAGAAATGTGTGACTGACAACCAGCGGCCCATAAAAACACAAGGTAGACATTTAGAGAGGGAAAGAGCAGGGTGGATGGGACAGAAGAGCAGATCTGAGACACTGGGGAAGGACAAGAGACAACATGAAACAAAACAACAGAAGGGAAGTGGGAGCTTATGTTGTACTTAACCAGATGAGAGTTATAATTAGCGCATCATTTAAGTGTTGATACGGAAATGGGAATAAGAGACGTTCTATCAGGCCCTCCTCAAGGGGTAAAGCAAACCTAGGGGAGAAAAAGGAAACAGAAAGTTTTTGGGGAGTTTCTTAATATGCCATAGGGTTTTTTCTTTCAGGCTGTTTTACTTGGACAAGCCTTCTACTTTTCATCTCCTCCCTTTTCTGCCTGCCTACCAGAACTGCAGCATGCTCAGTTACCAATGAGAGAAGAAAAGATTGCACTATCTTTCATAAAATTGTGTGAAATTGCTGTTTGTTGTTCTGTTCTAAGCTCATTCACAGCTTGGCAGTCTAGGCTTTCTTCAAATATTCTGTACCTGATTTCCCATAAGGAAACCTGCATAATGTAAAATAGGGACGATTCCCAGAAAGGAATATTATAATCTCTTGTGCATAATAGAGTCCTTAGAATCCCACAGGTGCCTCTTTTAGAAAGACCTTGGTGTCAACGGAAGATGGAGACTATGACACATTCCTTAGTAATGTGTCTTCACTGTTAACATTTTCCATCTTATTTCTAGTTTGAATATAGCCGACTTCCAACGTTTGATCTTGTTATACCTTTGCTAAGTTCAAGATGTCTTATCTTTTCCTTACAGAAGTAATTCTGACAGACTGTGTTCAAACTGTTTCTTACATTTTTTCCTGTGATAAAATGAATAGACCAGGTCCTTTCAGGTCTTTTATTAGGTTTCCCTGAAGTTTTTGTCTTTAACTGTTAAAACTTCTTTTTAAACATGGATGCTGGACCAGCTCCTTGCACTTAGCCACGGTAGGCAGCCTTCTAGTCCACAGATTGCAGCGGAACCAAATTTACTTTTCTTTAAGAGTAGACTGCTTCAGAAGTTAAAGCAGCAATAAATAAGCTATGATTGCAGGTCTGGAGAAACTGAAGTTTCACCATAATGTGGTGAAAGAGAGGAACGTTTGAACCTGTTTCTGTGAGTGACAGAATTATGTGGATAGCTTATTCAAACGCAGGGTAGAGTCCTCCTAACAGCTGTGTTACCTGCCATGGCCTGGCCCCCCTCTCAGCCCCAGGGACATCATCAACCCTTCAGATCTCTGCGGAAAATGCAGGGGTCACGTTCAGTCTAGACCAAAAGAAAACTGTTGGGAAATATAAGCGTCTGCAAACATATTTAAGTACTGTTATGAAGAGGACAGGGACCAATTATTTTGATTAGGCAATGAGGCCAGAACAGAGAAGACTTAGGAAAAACTGTCTAAGAAGAGTTAGTCAATGCAGTAAGTTTCCAAGGGAGGTAACCATCAGCTGAGATATTCAAAGCTAAGCTTGACACCCATCTTTTGGGGATAGTTTAGGGATAGTGAGATCACTTCTTCTATGAAGCAGAATGATGGATTGGGTTGACCCAGCTGAGATTCCTTCCAAGCCTAACGATCCTGTGGTTCGCAGGCTGCCAGCACACCCGGTTAGGCACTCAGCTTCTCAATAAACTTTCCAGAAATAAAATCTATTAATATGGAATGTGTGTGTGTGTGCGTGTGTGCAACTCTAAGCACAGGATAGCAAGTTACCTAACTGCTTGGGATCTATTTGTACATTGCAAACTGCGTTTGAAAGGGCAACCGCCTGGCCAGCGCTGTGCAGAGCGCTGTGCAGAACTCTGTTGTTTCATCTGTGCTGCTACTGACTGTGCCACAGAACTCAACCAAGGTAATTCTCCAAGAACATCCTGTATTTTCTTGCAATTCCAGGTTTCTGTCTGCGTGCTCATGAATCTTCCTACCTCCCTTATATAGCCCACATCACAGGGAGAAGTGTGAAATATAAGTGTTGTAGGAGGTATTTTAAGACATTCAGCTTACCTTGTATTTTATTAAATATCCCCAGTGTTCTGAACTTATGTATTCATCTTCGTCTTGACAAGTGCTCAGAAGAGTGTGTTTGGACCTAAATGGCTTAGTCAGAAAGCTTCTGTGCTACAGGCTTCAGGAGCCTATCTTTGAAATGGAAGCACTGTGAAAGCAGCTGGGAGCTTCTCCTTTTATCCAAAATTATCTTTTATCCCCAAATTATCCTTTCTTCTCCTGCTTAAGGACATCACTCCCCGGAAAAGTGGTCTAGGACTTCACTCCAGGAATTTTGGCAGTTCATCGCTTAGTAGAAGGAAGGAAAGAAAATCAAGGAAGAAAGGAAAGAAAAAGACACATTAATTTTTTGAAAGGAAAAATCAGGTGGTAGAGTTCATTTTCTATCAGGTTCAGTACATCTGGGGAGGTTTGAAGTCCTGCTAATACTGAATTATTTCTGTGGCTTCATTCAACAGCATCATGAATTCCTGAATTTTTAGAAGTTGGACTTCTAATAGCTTGTTTTTCAATAGGTCCTGTCTTGACATTGTTCCATGTGACTGGGTGGAAGGTGGGTAACTACCTTTCAGCATGATTATTCTTTGTCTGCGCATTTTAACAGCTTTCTTCTAACTGAAGAGAAGCACGATAGCTGCAGAAGTTGTTTTCATCACCAGCGCGGTAGTTACTCAAGAGTTGCATGTACACATGCTGACCTTTACAAGCACAAGGAGTAGAGATGGTTGAGTCTAACGAGGAACAGTTTCTTAAAAAGCTGATGGCCAGACCTTTAATTTGAAAACATTACTTTTTCTGCTGATGTTTATGTTGCTTGCTTTCTGTGTTCCATTAGGTAGGAAAGTGAGACTAGCCTAATACCTTATAAATACCTTATAGCAGCCTGTATAAGCTGATGGTGTAGAGAAATCTTTAGTCTTCATGAAATGAGTTCAGATGGGCTGAATCACAGGACTTGTGTTCAGGAATGTTTGGCTGGTGCTCAAGACCAGCATCTTTGTACTCAGTTACATTCTAGTTGCAAAATTTAAGTGTAACTCAAGCCCTGAACATGGGTGGTTGAGGGTGGTGGTGTGTCTCCTCATCGTGCTTTTGGTGATGTGAAAATGAGTCCAGTAAATAAATACCGCCATTTCATTTCTCACAAAGTTAAAAAGCTTGAGTGTAAGCAAGAGGTAAATTCATCCATCTGAAATTTAGCTCACAAATAGCTTTCAGATCTGTTGAATCCATGCCTCTGCACAAAAAAGTTTGGGTTTTTTTTTTCTCAATTTTGAAACGCTTTGTATATGTTACTTAATATTTTCTCTCTCTGCTTTTAAAAACTCATCAATTTAATGCAGAGACAAAAGACGAAACTAAGTGCATTTGTAAAACTTGACCATCATCTGCTGTCTGGACTGGTCTAGGACAAAATAAAATCTGAGGCTTGGACCCTGATCCATACTGCTTTGCACCAGAGCTGAGTTCAGTTGCCTAAAGATAAATCTATGCAAATGTTATTTGGCTAGGGTTTTGTTACTGTTTGTCCTGCAAATAGTACTAAGCAATACTTATCATAATATGAAATTGAATAAAAATAAACAATACATCCTGTTTATTTTCCAGCTTCTAAAGCAAAAAAAACCCACATTCACAGAATGTAACCAATCTGACAGATTCTCCTTTAAACATATAGTTTCATTATGAAATCAGGGTTATTCACTAAGTTAGTAGATATCCTGCTGCTGAGTCAGAGTGAGATGACTTTCTCTTTGCTTTAGGATCCTACCTCCATCAACTGAAACCAGTGTTCCTGGTCTGCTAATAGTCGTGAGATCTCTTAAGCTCAAGAGATGAACAGTATGCAGAGTATAAGATACAGAGCCCCACTGAAAGATTCATGACACTGAACTAACACCTTACCCTAGCTCTAGCTCTCCCCTCCATCCTGTTTCAACAAGACTAAAGAGGAAATTCAAATTTTAATACCCTGCTCCATTACAATAGTGTAAATCCTGAATTATCCCCTTTAAATCAGCTGAGTTACCACGATGTAGCAAAGCACAGACTGTAGTTTCCCTGAAGACAGTCTTTTTTTTTTCCCCTAAATGTAGGAAAAGCATTATTTTGCTACTGATGGAATGTCTGTACAATAGAAATTTGTTTTTATTTGTTCTCTAGCTCAGCAGAGCTGTGAGAAAACAGAAAATTGAAGTGAAAATTCTGCAATCCGCATGATTCCTGGCAACTTTAAATAAGTTATTGCACTTTGACACTTTCAGAACAAGCTGGTCGCAAAACTTTATGTTGGAAATTTATGTTCTTGTTACACTGAAACTACAAATATGTATATATCAAAAAGTCTGAGCTTATGTGTCTGTAATTCCACTTAGAAAAGAGGATCAAATAAGTAGGTTTTTCTGATGGAAATTTCTAGAATCTTTTGGTCTTACGTTATATCAAAATGAGATTTAAATATATCTGACTTGGCGTCTTTCACTTTCATCCACCAGACAATTAATTAAGTCCCAGAGTCTTGATAGGGTATGAGAGAGCAGATGTCAAAGTGATGAAGTGCAGAGTTTGTGAGTGATTTGTGGAGGAACAGAATCCACCTGTGACATTCTGTTTGTCTTTATACTGCTATTTAGGGTTCACCGTGCAGATATTTTCAACCCTGTGTTTGTCAGCCATTGATACTGTAAACCCCTTAGTTCAGCCAGTCTCTAGTATGAAACTTCCCCTGGTTGTCTTGCAGCCAATATTTTTTCTGCAGGATGATGGGGCTTTATCCAGCTGTAAAGTCTTGAGGACAGGGACTCTACCTACAGCCGTCCTACAAGGCAGCTTCTGAATTCTGACCCTTTTCTGCTTCTTCCTGTTTTGAATGTGCATAGAGGTAGGGACAGAAGGAAAGACGCACAGTTCTCTGACATAAGTTTTAGAATTGTTCCCCAGAATCTACAGTGTGATTTAAATGATTTTGATGCAGATTACAATGTATGGTGTGGGCTACACATGGGGCTATTGTGGTTCAGTTGACTAAGGACAACCAGAAGCTCACATCTGCGTATCTTTATAAGCAAATTCTCTCTGTTAAGCAGTACAGAAATGTTACTTATTAACTATATTTTTTATAATGCTTTGACTTTTAAAAGTTTTTGTGTGTTTTTTTT
Organism: Rhinoptilus africanus; assembly: GCA_013400135.1. Classification (NCBI taxonomy): domain Eukaryota; kingdom Metazoa; phylum Chordata; class Aves; order Charadriiformes; family Glareolidae; genus Rhinoptilus; species Rhinoptilus africanus. The sequence continues at coordinate 348,868 of VXBO01010329.1, read as the reverse complement.
TTTTCAAAACAGCCTGGTCATTTTGTTTTCCAAAAGCCTACATAATCACCTACAGCTAAAATTCCTGCATGCTAGAACCTATTGTGTACAAATATTTAATTTCACATCTCGCATTAAGCAGTATTTCCTGGTTTGCCTTGAGTAGCTATTAGGTTTTAGTGCTTTTATATGGGTATTGCAATTTCAGGCAGTGCCAGGAAAAAACTAATAACTCCTCTTTAGCAGAGCTTAGGTTTTAAAAGTTAATGAGGGACACTTGAAAACTGGCAGCTTTTCAGTCTAAAAAGAAAGAAGACGACTAAGTATGATGTAATGAAAAGTGAAAAAAATACAAGGCTCTTCCTTCTATATGTCCTGCCCCCCATATGCTCTTTGTGAGCATGGAGTTGAAGGTGTCATGCCAGACAAGTGGCAGTGGAAGGTCACTAATGCTCCCAGGTCTGTTTTCAAGGGTCTGGCAAGAAATACAAGTTTCCAAGTGGGTGTGCAATGGTAGGAAAAGAAATAAAGGACACACAGACATCATTTTTCTTATCTTTTTTTTTTTTTTTGGTCATTTCCTGGGTATATAGGAGGTAGTATTTATGGGGGTGGGTGTAACTTAAAAAAAAAAAATTAAAAAAACCCCTCTAGTCTGGAAATGAAACCCAGCAGAGTTAAATCATAAATATTGTTTAGTCACTGCTGGACTGCCTGAAAATCACAGAAGTATCATAAAGTCCAATGGGAAAGGATTAAGAATATTAGTGGAAGAATTTCTGTAGGCTATAGAAGTGTTATTGCAGAGTTTTTACCAGGGATTAAGAGCATTAATCTGTGGTTACATCTGCAATTTACAGACCCCTTGGGATTTTTTTTAGAATGTGGCCATACACTGATAATAAATCACAGCCATATAATTATTAAGACTTCTACTTTTGGCAGGGATGACGGAGCATTGGGAACCCCATTCAGAGGTTAAGGCCCTTATTTGTTTTTATCTCCATCCTGTATCACCTTTTATTTTGGATACTTCTAAACAGATTTGTACCTTGTTTAATGTAAACAGCAGTATAAAAGTGGGCAAGTGCGTTATTTTTTTAAATTATTATTCTGCTGCCATGATGGTTTCTAGTGTAGCCCACGTTTAGCATTACATAGCTGGTTTATGGACTTAAAACCTACCGGCATGACATCCATCACAATATTTCACCTAGGAGCAGATAGAATTTACAGCTTTCCTGTACCAAAGAAAATGAGTCAAAAGCCTTTAGTGGTCTGTTTTATCCATTTTATGTTGAGAGACCTGTGACGGAGGACCTCAGAACTGGTTCCCTTTGCACTGGTATGCTGCTATCCAGGGTTTATCAGAGTAAATCAAGCCCCGGTCATGCTCAGCATTCCAGTGATGAGGAAGGAGAAGTATTGTGTGGGTGAGACAGTTTGTAAATGCTTTGAGACTTCTGGATAAAAATATAACACAGGAAAAAGTGGTGTTCTAGGTTTAGAACCAGCCATCAGACATTAATACTAAATGTCAAGGGGGGCATCACCTGGCTCCCACCGTGGTTATTTTCCTCAAGGAATACTCATGTGACTCGTACGACGCATTTATCAAAATATATTTGCTGAAAAATGGTCAAATTGTCAGAAAATGGTAGGAATTTAAAAATTTTGTCAGCCTTGCAAAAAATTAACCAGCCCATTTTTTCTTAGCCTCAGCTGCTAGACAAAACATTTTGGCAGAACTTCTTCTTTAACAGCAAAATCTTTCCAGAACTCAACACTCTGTTGAAAGCCATGTTTGAAAAATGATTTTTTTCATTGGAAATTTCATTGCTTTGTAAGAAGTTGTGAGGGGAAAGTTTGATTACTAAGTGGAGAAATAAATGCTTCACTTTGGTTTTGTTATTTTCAGGCAACAGATCTAGGTGAATGCGATATTTGATTTCAGTGGATTACTTTTAGGAATGTGATTAATCAAAATCAGTTAGAAAGACATGGATATAAAGTGCATTCTTGGGCAGCTGTAGTTATTTCACTGCAAGTCTGGATTTCACATTCTGGTTTCAGAATCTTCCTAGGCTTGTGATTTACCTGAAAATGGGCTGGGAAGTGTAACAAAGTGTTGTTGGGATTTTTGTGACTGTAGTGGACAAAACTGGTACTAGTGAATTAATATTTTAATATTTCTTCTGTGAAACCCAGTACGCAACTTACTTTATCTTCCTGGTGTGTTGTATGAAAATACTTTGTAGATGCTATGAAAATGCAAAAAAAGAGTAAGAAATAATAATTAAAATGTGATTTGCTACCCTTAGAAACACAGTGACTGGATAAGCTTGTGCAAAATCTAAAATTAAGAAAAAAGCCATTTGTCTTAAATTACCTTCTTGCCTTTAGAGAGAAAGTGAGAGGAATTTACTTTCTTATGTTATTTATTCTTACTTTATCTAACCTGATCCACTTCTCTTTAGATCTGGCTTATTTTGTTGGAATAAATCTTGTCTTTTAACAACTTAAGGCAAACGGTCAACAACCTTTCTGTCATGACCAAGGATGAAATGAAAGCCAAACACTTCCATAAAAGAGATGGTAATTCTCTTGAGAGCAGCACCTGCATTTTACTGGTGGAACAATACACATGCAGTTTACATATACTCTTTTTAATTAAAAAAATAGGAGCATCAGAAGTGTGTAACTACATATGAAAAGGTCAAACCCACCTACATTTGTTAGTAGACTTTTGAGGAGGTCTGTCTGTGATGGAGCCTGTGAGTGCCTGTCTGTATCACAGCTGAACGGCAACTGTAGGACAAATTAGGTTTCAGGAAGAAGTAGGATGTGTATGGGAAGTCTGTAGACCATCAGATGGGACTGCTGTAGTTATACAGTACCCAACAGATCTTAATTTCTTATACAGTAAATAGGAAAAAGAATTCTGTATCTGAAGACCAATTCTTAGAGGAAGTCAGGAAGCATTGTCCTTATAAAGTGGGCCCAATGCTCAGCTGTAAATCATTATAGCTGCTTTTAAATCAGTGAAGTTATGTCAGTTCATAATGGCTGAGAATCTGTTACAATGAGAAAAAGACTTAGTAATTGCCACAGTCCTCTTGTAAAGAATCAATGAATAACAGATAGTGTAATGACTATAGGACTGAAACTACTTCTGCGTTTCCTGTAAACTGCTCTCGTCTTCCTGGTCAGGCTGTAGCGTGGCAGGAGCAGTATGAAAGCGCGGATGGTGCAGAGTGCTCAGCTTCCTTGAGGCATGCCCATGTGAGTGAGGATCAGCTATTTCCAGCAGCCTTTAGGAGCCTGGAGTGAGCAGTTGGCTCTGCACTCGGCCAGTTTGGTTTGCTGCCCGATGCATGAGTGAGTGCGGGAGTGTTGAAGGACAGCTTGACACACTTGACAGTTATCTAAACTGGTTTGTTTGGGTGGTTGAATGTGCTCTAGGCAGAGGGGACTGTAACTGTGTCTGATTCCTGCCTGGAGTGCTTCATGGGGAGAAACCTGTATACACCTGGGAAAACTAGGGATGCTAGACCTGTGGCTGCAGCGTGAGTTGTTGTCAGGTATGAAATAAGAACTTGGGAGTCACTGAATCTCTTCCTGAGCCAATTGAAAATACATACATACATTCCTCTGTGCTCAGTTCCCTCGGCACACAAACTATGTGATACTCGCACATCTAGCCAACAGAGTACTTTGGGGAAAAAAATAATTTATTTTTAAGATGCTTTTTATGATATCCAGTACTAGGCTGCTTCCAGCTAGACTGAGAGCTTGTGTGGCTTGCTTTCATTTTTTTATTGACCCAAGCCAACTTTCCTATTAGTTACTGAGGACTTTTTCCTGTGTTCCTTCTTAGGGATGTTCTCCTTGCAGGTGACTTTCAGTGCAGCACTTCAGAATGAATGGGAGGAGCCAGTCAAGCCTTCTTGTAAAAAGATACCATTTTCATTTTTATCTCAGACTTTCTTGGCAGTCTCTGTCTATCATTTTCCTGCAGCCAGAAGACCAGCATACCAGTTTTCACAACCAGTACCTCAGTGAGGCTATTTTCTGATTGTTCAGAGTAGACTTTCTTGTAGAACAGCTTTTAAAGTTTGATTACTTTTTTACTACCTTAATGCTATTCCTCCTACGTAAATCATACTAACAGCCACCTGTGCATCTGCAATGTGAACAAGGTTATTGGGTAGAATGCTGATTTGCAAATTTTCATAACTTCCAACTCCGTGATTGGAGAAGGTTGCTGTGGGAATTTTCATCTGATGAAAGGTCAGTTGGGAAATGTGAGGTCTGACATTTCTGTTTTGCACAGACAGCTATAATTATTTTCATATTTTTTAGCTCCGTAGTTATTGAAAACAGATTTAAGGAAAGAAAAAAGAAAGCAAAACTTTAATTCAATACTCACTAGAAGAAAATGCAGGCTATTTTCATGAGCTCTCTAGCCAGAGTTGAGAGCTGTATGTTACTCCTGCCTATAGCCTACTGCTGTCCATCCCACTGCATGAGCCTGCTTTCTGTGAACTTAACTCCTGATCCTGACGCACCAGCCTGCCATTTAGATAAAAGCACCGTCATGTAAGAAGCCAGCACTCCAAAAAGTGGCTGAGTGACACTGAAGCTATTGAAAGGTATTCCTTTCTGCAGGACAGATGAACCAGATTCCTGCCTGTAGAGATGCAGTCACTTTTATCCTGGGGCTATATATATATGTAATATATATATTTTATTAGAACGCAGGAGTGACCTCAGTATGTTGCCAAAAGGCAGTGCGTAGGGAAGAACATAAGAAAAAAATGGTACTTCTGATTACACTGTCCCAGTACTTTTGTGATTAAATTCCAGCTGTTAAAAAAAATGCTTTTTGGTTTAAAAATAAGGATAATTTATCTCAATTTCCCAATGAGCATTTGTTGCCTTGGTGTAAGAAGCTCCTGTTCCATTGCAAATGAGGTCGTGAGTGAAAGGTCCAGGGTGAGGGAAGAGAACAAGCCCCTGATTTAACTGTAGCAGCCTATCCCGAGTGGGAGTTTTCTGCATATGCTTTATTTGTCAGACAACCTATGTTGCTACTAACACTTCTTAACTCAGACTAGATTTTACAAACTCGGTAGGGTGTAAAATAAGTATAACTGGCCTCATTATATAGAGTGTAGTTCCCTCTGGCTTAATAGATTGCCCTTTTTCCGGGAATCATGTGGATAGGAGGAGAAGTGCTTTGTGGTGGGAAGCTGCTTTATTATAGTTTTCTGCTAATTGCTTTCTCTGCTAAGCTGCGTTTCCATTCCTGCTGCGATTTTGTTTCCAGCTCGTGCCAAACACCAGAAGAGATGTTTATCAGTTTGGCCCTTCCACTTTGCACTTGTGCCGTAGCTTAAAAATACAGTGAGTCTGTTTTTAAGATTCCTAGTAACTGATAAGAAGAAAGTGTTCTCCTAGTATAAATTCACCAAAATGTGTTCAGAATATCTAAGTAGATTAAATTTGTACTGATTGACTAGTCTGGTTTAGGTTTTCTCTACGGTACTCGTGTGCTTTTTATGCTGGGTCTGATATTGTCTGTTGCCCTGCTGCTGGCAGGAAGCCATGTAAAGCTGGCATAAACTTCACTTTGGGGCTTCTGGCTAATTTTAGAGAAATGTAATCATGTGCCCACACCTGATCCAGATCAAACCGTGCTATTGGGTTATCTGGTAGTGCATGACCTGGTGTTAGTACTCGTGTAAGTGTAACTTTGAATAATGTGGAGATGAACCTAGTGTGTTGAGACTGATACTCTTTTTTTTTCTCCTGAAAACATATCTGCAAGCCTATTTTTCATGAGAAGAATCTTGCATAGGATGAAATAGAAGCACTGTTAGGTTTTCTGAGCTGAAAAAATAATATTATTTAAACAAAGTATCTATGGGTAAGTAATATAGCCCTAACAATTATTTAGTAGTTTAAACTCGCATTGTGCCTTTGTCTCTGCAGAGTGTAATGTAGGCATCTTTTTTTTCTTTAAATAAAAGTTTTCTCTGTAAGTTAAGTCAATATGAAACTCAGTTTGAAGCATTGAGACAGAGCGAACGTGGCAGGAGGGGTGATCTCTGGCACAAGAAATTGGTTTGGAGTAGAACCTTTGGGAGAAATCAGGGGCTGGCTTCCTCCCAGCCCTCCCCTCTCTGCTTTGCTGCCCAGCTTCAGGGCTTAAGACCTTTATCTTGAATAAAGCCTAGGAATACATATAGAAAGAGAGGATTGTAGCTGACAAAGGATATTGAAAGGATGTAAAAGGATGATGGGCTTTTTTTTTAATGACCATTCTTGAAAAGCCTCTTGCTGTGGCTATCCCTTCTTTCCACAGTTTTACTCCAGTTTGCCAATGTGTGGTTGCTGTCTTTGTTTATGTGGATGCTGCTTCATGTCATTGCTGTCCTCATTTGAGCATTCTCAAAACTCCTGTGGGAGCGCAGGCAGCCTCAAAGAGTGTTTGGAGGTTAGAGAGCAGTGGCTGTCGAACTAAAATCTAACATTTTTAAACTTTCTGTAAGTCTGCCAAGAAGCGCATCTTCCAAACTCTCTTTTGAGAATTTTAAACATATTTTTCTACTAAAAGTATTTTTGCATCTATTCTGGCTTTTCCAAGTTCGTTCTGAGTTTAATTCAAGCAGAATGCTTTCATCTAAAAATAGTTTGCCTACATTTTTTATCCATTAGACCAAATGAGGCTGTGGTGCTGTTCTCCCACCTCATCATACTGTTCTTCCTCAGAGGGCAGCAGCAATGCCAAGCTGTAAAGATCCATTCCAGTGCTTGTATCTGGCCTCTTAGAGGAGTCACACGTAGTTTTGCTGGCAGTGTAAAAACAGGCTCTGGGTCTGTGATGTGGTTAAACCTATTGATGAGTCGCTGCGCTGTCTAGTGATGGTGTTTTCAGTTACTCTGTTGTGCTCATTCAAACCACTATGAATGCCATTGCTGTTGCCGTACAGTTTCATGGAAATGCTTGATGATGTTCTGTGGAGGCAAACAATGAAAGATAGGACATCTGGTGAAAGACTGGGAGGCACATACCCTAAGGAAGGAGAGCCACCCCTAGCAACTAAAGATACTGGTGTTTGCACCAAACTGCGATTTCCCAGGAACATTGTGAGTGGTTGCCTAGAGATTAGGAAAGCAAGAAACCAATACAGCAGACAGAACAACACATGGAGGGGAACTGGTATAAGTTTGATCCGATACTTGGATCAGAAAGCAAGCAGGACAGGAGCCAGGTTTGGAAGAATACCCAACAGAGACCAGCTACTTTAATGTGGTAGGCTGAATAATAACTAACAACTGCTAGGTTTGTATGATAATGGAATAAACAAGAAGTCAAGTCCACTGATCAGCCTATAGCTCCTATTTAGTCTGGCCTCGTTTTTTTAGGTACTTTACTGTCTGGGAAGTTAGTAGTTGACATGTTGTACACAGGCAGAACACAACTCCACTTCCTGAGAGCTCCCCTCGCAGCACAAATGCTGGTGGCCTGTGTTCAGTTATGATAAAGACCATTTACTGTCCATCTCAGATACTTATTGATATGATGGCAGTGTAGATATTACTGAGAAGTTTCTGCTTCTCTAAGAATGAGGCCTTTCCTAGAGAAGTTATGCTTTTGGAGAACGTTCCTGTTCTCTTGGAATTCAAGTTTGTCATAGGCTTACGTGAGAATTCAGCCCATGGCTGTTGCATTTGGGGAGCTGGATACTTGAGGGGGGAAGTGTTCCATTATAAACAGGTTTTCAAATTAATCTGCAATTGCCATTGCTAATATCTTGAGACAATATTCAGTTAATTGGATATACAAAATTCTGTGCTGCTCTACAGGGCCTGTCTGCCAAAATTTTAATGCTGCTTAATTTTGGTTTATGTGAACTTGGAATCATCTGTAAAAGGTATGAGTTAACTAACTTAATGATTGCAGACCTTAAGACATGAAACCTGAGGTAGTGTGGAGGGTAATTACAGTGCAGAAGTGCTTAAACATCTTTGGGTCTTGCCAGACCATTTGGTGCTTCATTGACTAAGAGGCAGCATCAAAGATCCTTACCAAATCTGGGTGTAAACTGGCATTTGAATGACTAGGGAGGCAAATGATACCATCAACAGTGGCAAAGGAATATCCTGGATGGTGCTGAGATGGGGGAGGAAAAACTTGCGTTAGCCATTGCTGTGTCTGATCCGTGGCTGTGTTTCGCATGGCTCCGGTCTGTAGAATTAAGCAATCATAACTGTGGTCTTGCTAAACATGTTAATGCAGTTGGTTGGCTTTGTTATGACTTACTCTTTTTGTGTCACAGCATTGCAAAGCGCCTCACCCTAATTTAAACCATATGGACTGGGATCATGTCATACTTGGAAAGAAACCAATCAAACAAGACATGAGAGGGTGGGCAGGCCTCACTTGTTTTAACAAACTTAAAGAAAACATTTCTAAGGGGATATTCCAGAAAAACATGCTTACCGAAAGGCCTTGGAACCGATGTTTCAGCTCATGGATTATACTGCTTCTCAGTTATTGTTGTAGGTCTCTCACAGGTATGACCAACTTCGACAAAGTTTAGAATTACAGTGAGCTTCATAGTCTTATCTAGTTGATCCCTGTTTTCTGGTTAAGAATATACACAGGTGTAAGCATGAGCAGCACAGTCTTCACACACCTTTTACAAATTATTCTGTCCAGTGGAGATATTGCTGTTAATTTTGCTGATGTGTTTGATCATGTGCCCAAGCGGCTCATAAAATTGTACAGGAATCCTCAGTGTTTGTCTGCTTAAGTTGCTGAAGTAAATAGAAACATAAAGTAAGAAACTGGTGGTGGAGGGTAGTAGAGGCCTGATAATCCCACCAGCAAAAGTGGTGAGAAAGGAAATAATCTAGTGCTTTATTTATTAGGCTTTAAATCATTATTTCTAGAGAAAGCTCTGGTGCATGTATAATAGATTTGTTTCTGAGGTCATACCTTTAGTCAACCTTTAAAACATCTCTTTCGCCTTTTCTGGGCATTTTGTCTGGATTTATTCTCATGTCAATTTATTCCTTATTAAGGAATAAGACAATTTTCAAGACACTGTAAGTTCATTTATATAAGACTCAGCAATTGGCTAACATTTACACATAAATATATATATTTATAGGACATGTTACTTCCTATTTGACTAGTCACAGAAACAATTAACTACTGGGAGGGACAGCAGAGAAATTCATCAGGAGAAATAGATTGTATCACTTGTAGAATTTTAACTTTTACATTTTTAATGAAGTCTACTTAGTTTAATAATAACATTATATAAATCCAGAAAAATGCATATGTATTATTGGCATAAATGTATGTATCTTTTATCTGAGCTCCCATCATACTAGTAAATCACCAGGTAGATATTAGATCATGAGGAATATTTTTTCCCTTACAAATTACCAAATTTCAAGTGTGTTTTTGCAGTTTTTTCACTTCCAATACCAAGGTTTTTAACTCTTATAAATTCTTCTTCTCATCTCTTCTCCCCCCCTTCCCCCCCCAACCAATTCTGATTGCATCTCTTATTACATGCTGCGTGCTTTATGGTTACTTTTTCATTATTTTGAGCTGAAGCAATATTTCTGTTGCTATCGTTTATTCCTGTAGTTTTGTGGTTCTATTGTGTCAACTTGGTATGTTGTAATTCTTACATTTTGCTTTGTAGGAGGTATTTCCTGCAAATAAGTATCTATACCTTGATTTATATTGAAAACTGGTAGCACTCCATTTTGCATTAGGAGACTTGAGTTTTCCAGTTCTAACAGTTCTTTGAGGTAATCAACAAAACTTCAGACAGGGGTGATCCCACCCTAGAAAGTGGTGAAATAACTTTAAGCATATATTTTGGTGTAAAGTTAAGCCTGTTTTGACTTGTTTAGATGGGTGCAAAGCAGGAAGAATTCCTCTGCTGTTACTACATTTCTGTCATCATAAGCAACGTCAGAAGGCGGCCTGTTGCACCTAAAACTGTCACGAACATAAGACATGGCACTATGGTGCTTCTTCACACTTCTGCCAAATTTTAATAGCATTTCTTGGCACCTTGATGAAACTGGATAACACTGAAAATCCAAGAGGGACGTTGTCATGGCTTTAAATGTTGTTTATATTTGATATCTTCACTAGATACCAGTTTCCCCGAAGAATTGTTTTTGCACATAATCTGCTGTCCTGTCCAGGTCTAATCACCTTAGGGCCCATGTGCTCAGAGAAGGAAGGCAATAGCTCAGAGTGAGAAGTCACAGTCCTTCTGCAAAGTGTTAGCAGCTGTAAAAAGAAGCAGCTCAAGTACAATACCAACACATATAGCGTATGGAAAACTAGTGCTCTTGTTTCCTGGAGTCTGTTCGGGTTTTGTTTATGCTTTTTTGTGACCAAGTAGAGATAATTATTCAACATTACTCGTTCCAACAGAATGTGATTTAGAAAGAACTTAAGATTTTTACTTGGTGAGTATTCATTCCTCTTTTCCATATTCTCCAAAAGGCTTTGTCGGCAGGTTTTTTTCTAGCTAAAAAGATTTATTCACTAAGTATTAGCCACAGATGTGCTCTTTGATAACCAGATTTGACTGCACTGAGTGCAGTGGGTGGAATGATTGAATTGAAGAATTGAAGAATTGTTGGGCATCTCCAGTTGTTTTGCAATAAACTTGCAATAAATTTTGCTATATTCTTAAGTGACCTTTTTATATCATGTCAAAACAAAAGTATGTTTGACAATAAAAGGTCAAAATACTTTATTTTGTTATTCTGACACTCCCTCCTCCTTTCCTTTAAAGATGCATCTTTCAGCCAATTTACTATTTGCTTTTAAATCTCTTTCCAGATTCGGGTTATAGAATAACTATGTGCTTTGATTAATTTTCAAATAGCAAGATTATATTTTCATTTCTGTATGCACTGAGTGTGCAATTCCTATTGACTTATGGAAGAGCTTGGTCCAAAATGGAGGTTGCGCACAACTGTTTCAGCTCTCCTGCCATATATATTCACATCAGTGAACGAGGAACAACTTTGTTATTTCCACCTCGCTCTGGGTCAAAGCCTGCCTGAAGTTAAGCAAATGTTTAGAAAATACTTTTACTTCCTCCTCAGCTTTATGTATAGCAGCTGGTCCTAACAGTGAATTGGAGAAGACAAAGTACAACTTGAGTGTTCAGTTTATTCTAAGGAAAGAGTGGTTTGTTAGGATGAGGAGTGAAGAAGAAAATTGAAAATACAATCTTGAGGTCTTGCCTCTGCTTTATGTAGTTGAAAGTACATAAATTGAAAATACTTGCATATACTTGAAATGCGCTTGAAAGTTCCCAGAGCAATTTTCACAGAAGTAGAGCTTTGACAACATTATCTTTGCCAACATTTTATTTCCCTCAAATGTTGTATGATGTGTTTTTAGTTGCCACTGTCTGCCACAAAAGTGGTTCTGTTTCAGTGGCACCATAGTCATTTGTGAGTGTTGGAATGAAATGCTTGGTATAAAAACAAGATTTTAACACCAGTCAAATTAGTCATCTACTTGTTTGGGAGTATGGTTATTGCAAGTTCACGCTCACTCATGGTAAACGCAGAGGCATTTTATGTGCCTCTGTAGCTCATAACATTTCAGGCATTTGAAGCAACCAGTGTGCTGGGTTTTGTCTGCGTGGAACTACAATTTTTGTATCTGTTTTGACAAAGACAATTAGAGTTTTAGCAAAGACTTAGATAAAGATGAAGGCATTCTCTTTAAATATTCTACAACTATTCTTTCTAATGCAGTCTGTAGAAAGCTTTGTGTTTTACACGGCTTTTCTGTCTAATGATGAAATAATGTGGTGTGTTTATTTGAGTCGGGAGGCGGCTTATCAAGGCAGTACAAGAGATCTTGTAATCTCCTTTGTTTTGGCTGAATTGCTCTGTAACACCTGTAGATGAGGGAAGAATTTAATTTTTGAACATCTCAGTTTTAACTGACAATCCCAACAGCTGATACTTCTGTGTCTGCTTTGAAACATGATAGTCCAAGAGGCTGAAGAAGGAAGCTGGTTATCAGTGCCCTATGCTGTACCTGTTCTATAGTATTTTACAGTACAGTATTTTAAAGTAGGTATTTCTGCCTCCAGAGGTGTTTCCCAGTGCATTTTGGTACTTATCACATGAACACGATCCAAAAGATTTTTCATTAAATGATTTCTGTAGTCACAGCCCCCTCTGGGATGTCTCTGCTACTGCCTTTGCACGGCATCTCGCACGTACTGGGGACAGCTGTGCTGTTTCTCTTTTCTTGCTACTGTGAATGAAGGGGTGACAGCAAACTAGCATTAGAGATGACTATTAAGAATGAGTGGTTACAGACATAAAGCTTGTAGATGAAGGTCTTTAACTGTCAACATTTCACTGATAAAGTGCCAGCAAGGTAGAGAAATCTTAAACCATTTTCACTGGATGCCAACTAATTGAAGAGCCTGCTTTCAGGCTGTGTTGGAGCCAAAAATATAGTTATCAGAGCAAGCACAATCTCTGTCACTTCTGTTTCCCAGCTGCTTCTCTTGGGATGCAAGTGGCAATAAAGAATTTCCTTGCAAAGGCTGAAATCCAAATCATTATCCATCTTTCTGTGATTTCAAATCTCCTAAGGCCTCAACAATGAAATTCATTTTTTTCAGGATACATGTCCTCACCCCCTAAAATAAAGCACCAAAACTATAAGCAAATCAAAAGGCACTTGCCTGTCGCCAGAAGATATCACCAAAACTTCTGAGAGGTAGCAAAAGCCATTTAATGGTCAGAAACAGCAATTGCTAAAAAAGATCTTCAAAGCCTCCCTCTTGACTTTGTACTTGAAAGCATCCTAACCCTAGGCCACCTCTCTGGCTCCCAGCCTGCCCATTCCCATCATGCTGGGTCGCTTTTACTGCAGATCAATGGAAGTTAGAGGTAATGAAAATGACCTGTACAGCACAGCCATGGAGGCTTTAATCCCATTGCCACTCTCCTCCTCTGCCTCTGTGTCATGTAAAAGGTAACACAAAAATGTTATAAGAAAAGGTAGAAAAGACAATGTTACAAAAAAGTTCCATCTGCCACAGCTCTAAGTGGAATGGAGATACTATGCCAGCAAAGGGAGACGGGTTTTTGAATGGTTTCAATATTTTGTCATCCCAATGATGGTTATCCTTCAAGTCAAAAGATGAATTTTCATGTTTCGATCTTTTGTCATTATCTTAGTGGCAGTTGCGGTCTGTCCCTTCATCCTCCTTTGTACTTTGGAGCTGATTTGACAGGCATATTTTTTACTGGGGCAAGCTTAAAAGGAAATATTTCTCTTATGCAAGCTGATGGAGTGTGGGCAGTGTCAACAATTACCTTTGTGGTGGTCTTTTAAGTGCTGGGAAAGTACTGAAAATGGGATGGAAGAGACAGCTACAGAAAGCCATTACTGCCATTTAGCTTTTGAACTTTATCTCCTGACACAAGCACAATGCAATGCACTGTAGCTCGTTCCAAGAACTGTAACTGAAAATTGACTTCTGGGCCCTTTTGATCTCTGGAGAGGTTTGGGTGCACACTGTGCAGGTAGCTCTCCCTTCATGGTAGACTAAATTGAATCTTGAAGTAAGATGTCCCATTTGAACCTGGACTTGAACTTAGTCACTGGAGCGCCTTTCTTGTCATATCCTCCTTCAAACTGCAAAATCTTACTAAGCCATAGTGTGTGCGTATCTTCCCCTTCGGGATTAGCTGCAGAGCAGAAATGCACACACGTTTCAATGTTATTGTTGACTGGTGCGATGAACTTCCTCGTCCCACCTGGCAGCCTCTCAGTCTTTAACTTTTGGAGTTTGATTTTCACAGTGTACTTTGGAAAAAGCAGAAAGAAGTGAAGGAATGTTCAGAGATGTTGAAGCTTTGTGTCATTTGCTGAGGTGCTTGTATGCCTGATTAATTATTGCCTAATTATAAACCCTCGGGATCATACTTTTCACCAGTGAGAAGAAAATGTTACAGACTGCCAAGAAATATCAGATTTTCCATCCCAGCTGTTTTCTGATTAAATGGCTACACCATGAGCTTAAAAGAACTGTTTAGCTGCACTTTGGCATGTTTTGCCTTTTGTTTCTCCCTCTAATGCCATGCCAAACAGAACCTTCTACTTCTTTCTCTTAACAGAGGATTTTTGTTATCTAGCAGCAGTGGATAGGTACAGCTGAAATCACATGCTTGGTTTTCCCTTTTTGCATCTCAGGACATTGCTGTGTCCGCTCTAGGGGAAGGGGACAGGAGTACAACAACGCTCATACTATGTACGTAGGCAAAGGAACTAAATTCTCTCTTTTTCTTTTTTGTCCCCCTCCCCATTTAAAGATAGAACAACACTCTTCAGAAAACTTTAGAAATAGTTTCAATGGCTAAACGAAATAGTGGTTGTCCTGTTAATTTCACAGGTCTTTTCAAAAGCAAAGAAACTCAGTCCTTGGCATGATAGTTCACAAACGTGGAGCACCATTTTGGAGCCACAAGTAAGATTAGCAGAATTGACATTAGCTGCATGAAAAGTAGACACCTGTTCATGGTTAGGTCTGTGGAGACCTGCTACGCATGATTGGGACTATGGAGACGAGGTGTAATGGTCAGGTTTGCTCCTAGTGCTTTTTTTGATACCGTAGTCAAGAGTGAAAAGAAGCTGCAGTTTGGGGAATGGGTGACTAGCTGGGCAGCTCCTCTGGACTGCTGGAGGTAGAGAATGACTTCCAGGCAGCTCCCTGGCTTAATGCTACTTCTGAATCTGGCAGATGTTGAAATCAATGTTGGGGTATCAAGAAATACAGAGATAAGTCACTCAAATCTAGATCAGAGGCAGGTACATTAGTTGAAGATGATAAAAGGGGAGGAAGGGGGACATCAGGGATGCAACCCATTGAGGCATTAACCACTAACACAAAGCGTGGACAAATACGGCCGTTTGTGAGCAACAAGAGGAATGTTCTGTACTTGCGTGGACTTGAATCTTAGAAGTTGATTTGCAGTCCTTGATTTGACTGTGATGTGTTAGGAAGAACTGACAGAGCATTTGAAGATGGAAAGAAAAGGGTTATTGTGAAGAGATTTTATGATAGATAGAAGAATAAGAAAGTGAACCTTAAGAGAGTAGAGCTCAAAATATCAGAATTTTGTTAACTGGATTTGAATAGCTAAGCTTCCGTGAGCAACAAATTTAAGACAGTGACTGATGAAGAACTTGCAGTTCCCTAACAAAGCAAGAACCAGAGACAGAAAGAATGGTACTAAGATACTGATTTGTGCAAATCAAATGATCCTTAGCCTATTGCAAGAAATTATCATGTTAAACAGGGGATTTATCCACCGGAGAGTCATCTAATACCCATGCAAGATATTTTACTGCTGTATTTGATACTGCTCTTTGACACAGTACTGTGTCTAAAATTGAGAAAGATCTATCACAAAAAATAGGGACCAGCTAGAGTCCTGAGAAGAATACAGATTAGAAATCTGGAAGTCAGTGACCTGTGAGGAACTACTGAAGTATGGTGGTATGTCTAGTGTGGGGAAGTGATGGCTGAGGGGAGACGATACCTGCGTAAATGTTTATAAGAGGAAGGCAGTGAATGTACTGCTCTAAGCAAATAAACAGAGCAAGAAATAATAGAGAATTCCAGATATAGAAATTTTTAACACTTTATAAAATACTTATCATTATTCACTGGAATAGATTACTTAAGGAGAATCTCTATCGTTGTAGATCGCAAAATACAGTTGGGATAAACACCTGTCAAAAATTGTGTAGATAGAGCTGTTTGAACTTCACATCTAGGTGTTGTTAGCTCCATTTTATGTAGACTGTATACTACGTCTGTTTAGAAATGAAACATTAAATTTCCGTTAAAAGGCAACATGTTTTCATTTTCATCCAGCTGTGCTTTATAGGCAACATAATCATCCAGAACACAGAGAAAAACGATGTTCGCTTTGTCTTAGGACAGGAAACAAAGACTATGATTAGATCTGTGCCTGTAAGGAAGTATTGACCCATGTCACTAATCTATGTAATTTAAATTACGCAATAGGAGTGGATATCTTAAGGATAACAAAAAGAACAAAACATCTGAATTAGTAAGCAAAATGAAATTGTTTCTAACAAAAGTCTACATACTCTTTGAGTATAGCTAGAGGGGAATTTTGACCTTTGAAGATTTTCACAGGGTATGATGAATACATGTGTGCCAAGTGGCATTTCAAGCCACTCAGATTTCGTGTTTGGAGGATTTAATGCAGAGCTGTGTTTGAGTTCAGTTAACTCCACTGTCAAAGCATCATCAACAGCCTGGATCTTCTGGGAGGAAAACCAAACCATCACATCAACCAGCTAGTCTGGCAGAGATCTCAGCAGAAATGCTGCAATGGTTGCCCTCTCCTCCCTGACATTTGTGCAGGTGTAACAGGCTCCCTGGTATCAAAGTCAGCAAAATTACCAGTCTTGTGTTTCTAGGGCTTTTTTTTTCCCTTAAGCAAGAAGTTTACCTGCTGTTTTTCCTCTTCACAGACATCATGGCTATGAAGGGCAGAAGCTATCAAGATGAGTAAACTGATCTCCTATGGCGTTCTGAATGTATAACTGCTCCTTCATATTATTTAGCGGCCCAAGTTTTCTCCCAGAATTACTCTCTTCTTCAGGTAGGGAACTTCTATGAGAAAACTGTGTTCAAATATTACACATCCCAAGGCTGTGTTGACAAAATATTGGTTGGTTTGTTGGTTTGTGATCATGGGCCATATTTGATACTTGGTTTAACAGTAGAGCATTCTGAAAGGTATTTCTCCAGCAGATTTTCCTTGAAAGAAAGATTCCTCTGTTAAAGCAGACATCTTCACTAGGTCACTTTTACTATGTTTCATTGGTAGCCTCACTATATCTGTCTTCTATGTTCATGTTAGGTCTCCCTTTGCTACTGCTTTTTGGACCTGATGTCTTCTGAAATTATCTACTTATTTATATGCTGGCATTCAGTGTTTATCAAAATGTATATCCCCCTTCCCCCCCCACCTCATTTTTTGTTAAAATCTTGACTTATGAAAATTTTTGCTGATATTCAGTAAAGAAAACATACTAATTCACAGGCTGTTCTGTGCGTTGCCACTTTTAGTCACTTTGCCAAGCACCTTTTTTGTTATATTAAAATCTGGTAAGCTCTTGAAGCAAAAATATTCTATCTACACTTCAAAATGAGCCTTTGCTGGTATGCGTTTGCCTGGAAGCTGTTAGCAGGGGAGTTGTGCACTTGCCACGGGAGGGGAGAACAGCTTCCTACCTGTGCTTTGCAGTTTCTGACACTGAGCACGGACCAGCTGCAGGGAACAGTGATGGGCGCAGCCTCCTGTTTTGTAAGGCACATTTGTATATATTAAGCTATTTCTTTGCAGCTATTTTCCTCTCATAGACAAACTGCAAACAATTAAATTATCCTTTTTCTGTCCTTTAACAAGGATAAATGTTTTCACATTTATGCCAAGCACTGGCATAACTAGTTGTTGTTCTTTTGTTTGACCAGCATGTTTACTACAGACTCACTTTTTTTCCCTTTCTTTTTTTTGTTGTAATATTTCAATGAAATATTTTCTTCTTGAAAAGAACATTATTTATGTGTTACAGGATTTTAAATTGACCTGCTCCCCAAATGTACGAGCAATAGGCTCATGGTTTCTTCCCCAAGAATTTGATACTGCATGCACAGCTCATGTGGAGCAAGTCCTTAGTCACAGGACAGTCTGTTTTGACAGTCCTAAATGATCCATACAAGTCACCCTTGCTGTACAAGAATTAAGTAATGTCTCCATGTCAGCACTTTGTAAAGCGTATGCTGAAGTTAATTTGGACCACAGGTCAGAGCCCAGATTCTTTCAAAAGAGTGATATTGAGCATAACTTTTTGGATTTCTGTAGACCTTGGCTAAGATCTGTATTAAGATCTTGGCAGCACAACGCGTGTGAGAGTCCTATACAAGACCAACGAGAAATCGTAGCAGCTAGCTACTTCTGTTTTTTGACTTACAACTAGTCACAGAAATTGTCCAAATTCATTTTACTGCTGTACACATCAGCAAGTTAAGATCTACTAAATTACCTGTGGCAATTGCCATCACTTGTTTCTAATACTTGGTATTTTAAAAAAAATACAAAATCTTTACCTGGAACTTCATTCTTTTCAGTGTGCTACACATGACAAAGGAGATCCACATTTACTCCCACACTTCTCTGTTTTTGCTGTCAAACACATGAAGCCAGACACTTCCTGTAATGAATTGAATGACAATTCTGTGCAGAGAGTAAAAATCAATGACAAGTCACTCCTGTAACGTTAGTTTAATTTTCCTGTCATTTACCCCTTTAAAATGGTACTTAGAACTAATATGCAAGCGTGTATTATCTTGAAAGGAGAATATATTTGTGCAGAGTCAGATCTTGCTTTTTTATATGAATCATCCTTAATTGCCTGCATTCAACAAAGGACAACTCAGTTTGTATGGAAACACGGACTTTTTTTTTAAGGGAGAATAGTATATATATACACCTATACACTATATACACCTCCTTCTTGATGAAGCACTTCTTGAAGGAGCCATGCTGGACCAATATCTGCTGTAGCCAATTCCAGCTGCAGGTTATTTCAAATTTATCTAGGCAAAACATATAAATTCTGAATTATTACTATTACTCACCACAGACAGAAGCCTGAGTTGCTAAGAACGCATCCGCTCATACACCTAACATGACCTTATCTAAAGCTGAGCAGATGGAGAAAAAAGTCAAATCAAATGCTTTTTTTCCAAGTCTGCCTTCAGGATAAAAGATGTTTATAAGGTAAAACAGTTGGAAGAAAGAGGGTATTATCTACTAGATTTATAGCATGTTTTTGGTTAAGTTTCTGTTGTGCTTAATTGCATTGTATAAGGCAGGTGCATTAGTGGCCTTCTCAATGTTCCTTTGGTTCATTTAAATTTCAGATTCTGGACACTAGTCTGGTTTCAGTTCACCAACTTACTTCATTTGTGACCAAGTTCAACCTGTGTTTCCTTGAGTAAAAAGACAGGGTTAAATATCAAATGTCCAAGGCACGCACTTGATGTTTGTTCTTCACCTGTTGTGCATGCCAGTACGGGACTTCAGAACTCTTAGGGCTGAGGATGGGCTTTTAATGCAGGTTTGCTTTCCAGACATGTGTTTAGCAAACATATGGAGAAGAGAAATTTAAAATCATTTTAACATTAGTCAGTCAAGAAAATTCCCTAATACGTCAGGGACACAGTCATTTTAAATTTTAATATATTAAATGATGGAAGGACAATTAGACTAGACTGAAGCTTGGAATTGCGGCGGTTCCCTGAAAAAAGCTGAATGCAGATGTCACTGTGTGGAACAGTGTCCCATTGTTAAGTTAAATAGGCTTCAAATTATAATTAAGTGATTAGACTTGACAGGCAACGTGAACAGTGTTCTATATGAACAGAGCACACTTCAGAGACAGTTATGCATAACACTGTATTTAGAATGAGGAATGATACTGTCTTGTCTGTTATGTATATTTCCATTCCAAAATGCTGTTTGTGATATATGAAAATAAGGTGGAGAATCAGTTCCTGCAGTCAGTACTGTCAGCACTTGTATATAGGCTGCATAGGAAAGGCACAGCTGAACGTTGCCCAACTGAAAATGCTAGCAATTAGTCACAAAACTTTAAACTTTTCTAGCATTTTAGATCTGTTTCATTGTGCCAATCTTTTGGTGTGTTGGAGTTTTTTTGTTTGGTTCATTGGTTAGTTTTGGGGGGTTTTGTTGGGTTTTTGTGTTTGTTTTTGGTTTTACCCATGAGAAGATACCACAAGACAACAGCAAATGAAACTGCAGCAGACATGCTCTTGCATTTCTTCAGAGACATTAGCAGCAAAGTTGTGACAGAAATCCTGTGATTTCTGTAGCATTTTGCAGTCAAAGTGTTTCCACAAAGATTATTTGTGGTAGTTAAATATCTAATAAGCAACATTATCATGTTTCTTGATTGGTGCTGGTAATCAGTAGTACCAATAGAACTGCAAAGAACACCCGCATGGTATTTTTTTAATTTTTGCATTTTCATCAGTACTTTCCGTGTGAAGAGTTTGATGCTGTAGAAGGATGTATTGGTAACCCTGTTCCACAGATATGGAAAACAAACTCATAAGCATAGAAATCTAGAACCAAGACGGAGATTTCTGAAGCCTGACAGGCTCATCTAACCAGGTCATAAAAACCTCTAGTAAAGGAAATTTTAGGTTATTTGCTTGGTATTTGGTTTCAGTTTTTCACTATCCATATCACAGAGGATTTTTCTGACACCCAATCTAAACTGTTTTCAATGAAAGTTAAACAGGTAGTCTCTTATTGTACAGATAGTGGTCAGTCTTTTGTATACTACAAAACTATTTTCGTCTATTCCCTCTCTTCTTTTTCTAAAGAGATCCACCCTGTTTATTTTTTTCTTGGATCATCTTTTGTCTGTCCTCTGAGTTCTCTTCTCTTTGAGATTTATCTACCTTTGCATACAGTGACTAAAACGGGACTTCATCTCCCACCTGAAGATTCACCAGTGCAAAACAGAACAGAGTAATGACCTTCCATGTCACACGTATGGCACTGCCAAAGTCAGTCCCACTCTAGGGTGCATTGTTTGCCCTCAGGGCTTTGAATCATGATAATGATCACTAGCATCCTGGCACACTTTTAAGAAATACACATGAATTTATTCTGTCCTGCAGTCATCACTGTGAACTTACCTTTGCTGAATGTCATGCATTGATTTTTGGATCATTCTCCTGTCATGTTGATGTTGAATTTGTGTTTTGTCTTCTGTGGTATTTGCAATCCTGGTGCTGCCTGTCGCAGAAACCCAAAGTGGGTTTCCCAAGGCCATCTGGTTTAGCCCGCTCCACGATGTAGAAGCTCATCAGGACCATTGTACTTTCAGAAATTGTTTGGTGCTTTCCTTGCTCTGGATGTAAAATTTGTCGTGAGCATAAATTTATGCCACTGTGGGATGGGAGTAGATTAAAAAAAAAAAAGAATTGGAAACTCTGCATGAAAAAAAGGGAGTATGGGACATCCCTTTTGCTGTCTGTGAGGCAGGGTGTTTGACCCTATAAAGAAACAATGCAAATGCTACTGCTTGCTAGGACATGTAGGTAGGCTGTTGTACTTTTATGAACGTACATAGAGCTTCAATTACTAGGGGAAAGGGCAGGCTTTGTTATGAGAAGCAATCACAGAGACTCACTTTTTCCAAAAGGTACATTGTACTTGCTCTCAGATTGTTACACTGTGTGGTGATGAATAACACTTGGAAGCAGATGTCAAAGGCATCAGTGCTCAGTGGAAATAGTACATTTTTTCCATTTTATGTCTAGTTTAGAGTATATTAAAGAGGAGGGAAAAAATTTAAAAGCTGAAAACATGTTGAAACACGTTACGGTTGTGACAGAATTGACGACAGCCAGGAAATTCCAATTTAGGGTCCTCACTCCATCCTTTCTGGGCACTCAGACTATGAGTTCGACATCCAAGCCCTTAGCTTAGTATTGGTCACAAAAGTTTTATCCTTGTTATTTATTATTATGTGTGTGCCTGTTTGATGCTGGCTGCTTGACTCTTCTTTTGATCTTTTGTAAAAATTTATAAAGTCCATGTTCTGCATCACGTGCTTTCATACCAGCTCAAAGCTGTTAGGTAACTATGAATTTTTTAAAAATTAATCTAAAATAGTCTGCATCCCAGAAAGGTCATAGAAGATTTGTTCTACAGGCAAGAATGAATACAAATTTGAACTTCTATCACTGTTTATAAAAGCATGTGATATTCACATAAACTTCACATTGCAATATTTTCTTTGCATGTGTTAGTAATAAAAACATTCTGTATTATTAAAATCTGAATATTTAAATAATGTAATGTTATTTTCTCTTGAAGGTAATACTAAATTATATTTTGCTCAAACATTAACAACAAAACCTGATCTGACTGTGTTCGCTTTGATCCTCCCATAGGAGATGCCTGAATGGCACCGAACAGTGCCATGCAGACGCAGTGAAGCACAAACCAGACTACATATTAATAAATACGATATAACCGTGCCAACCTTGATTGCCTATGCTCTGTTTACCCTGCTTCTCTGGTGTGGCTAGATTGTGTGTTTCCCCCATTTGTTAATTTTGTGAAGGTGATATGTTCTGGTGATTTATGGACCATAAAGATTATAGCCCAAAGTGGGGTATTGTGGTCGTGTAGAACTGTTATGGATCTCTTCAACAGGATTAATCCCTGTTGTACTGGAAGAATCACAATCTTACAGTTTCCACTGATTCATCACAGTCTGTCTTCACTTGTTCCAACAGTTGGTAACCAGAGTGATTAAATTTGTTCCTTAACTCCTAGTCTGTATTTATGTACCTTTTGCCTACTAGACTTGAAAGCATTCTTGTCTCTAGAGTGAAATGTTTGTTGTCTTAGATTTCTCTTCTTTCAGTTACGTACAAAGTTAGCATGGAATCCTCTACTTAATAAGTTAAACCAATGAAGCTCTTAGACACCTTTACCCAGAACATATTTACTTACTGATCCTGAATCAAACTGACTAAGATCAAGTCAGAGTTTATCAGTGCCAAATCTGTAACAGTTTTGGGGTAGTAGCTGCACCAGAATCATACTCAGAGATGATGTAATCACACTTTTTATATTGGATATTCCACATTTGCTTGTGCTGTTGTATTTGGGAGGTCTTGTTTAAGTGCTTATCCACTGTGATCCCTGAAAAGGATTTGGAGTCACTGTTGAGCAGATGAAACCCCCGCAGTAAGGCTGTAGGCTAAACATATGACATTATATTTGGCTATACTGACGTTGATATTGTTGGCCAGCTTACCACGTGATGCAGATCACTCTTTATCAGTGACCAAGTTCTGTTCCCACACTGTTTTTTACTGTCATCCTTGGTGAATATTGATTTTACATTTCATCCCAGTCAGCCATCAAATATTTTAATGTAGTCTCAAAATCAGTTTGTGATTATCAGTAGGCAAGTGTATTTCTGACCTCCCATTTAAATGCAGAGAACTGTCATTTAGTTAATTTTAAATCTTAATATCTACCATGTTGATTTTGTGTCTTTCTGGCTTCTCAATGAACAGCTCTTGCTGAAGTTTAGGCAGAACAGTTTTCTGTAAACCTGTATTGATGTGGATTAAGTATAAATGCTCTTTAATTGAGTTCCATGGGTTGAAGCACTGTGCTTGCTACTGTCACTATACTTTCTTGTCTAGGAAGTGAGGCTGACCAGGCTGTATTTGGCCAGGCTGTCCAACTTACCCTTTTTAGAAAACTGGCACACCATCCGCTTTCTTTTAGTCCCCTGGAATTTCCACTGTCTTACAAGAATTCCAAGTATTCCAAGACTTATGATGTCGTGAGATCTTGAATCCAAACTCCACACCACATTTCCCTTCACAAAAATAACTATGAACTTTCTAAATTCAATTTATTTCTTTAAAGCATTTCCAATGGTATGATGTTTTGTAGAATGCCTTTTATTGCAAAACCTAAATTTGAAGCCGAAAAGCTAGTTGGCTTTATCTTTAAAAACATGTTTTTTAAAAGATTCTCATTGTTCTACCCAAGACATTTCAGTCTGTGGTATAAATAATTTTTACAGTTTCTATCATGCTTAAACATACTGTGTCAAAAAAAGTAAAATTCCAGCTGGACATGTGTAGATAATTAATTTTAGGGCAAGTTGTATCTCAAGCATACCAGGATTTGAATCTGACTGAATTTTCTGTTTGAAGTAAAATCATTATTTATCTAAACACAAAGCCCTAATGTGTAGTTGCTGAAGGGATCTGATCAAAAGCACGCTGCAGAAGAGCTTAGTTTTAGAAAATAAAGAAGTTGAAGGTTACGGCTGTTCTGAGACTTGAGGGTTGAGAGGAAGAGATTACGGACAGGATGGGAAGAGCGGGGTCACTGTGTGGGGACACCCTCGTGTTGCAGTGTTGTGGTCCAAGTCATATGAAAGGATGATCGTAAGCACAGTGTTTTTTGAAGGCCTGTTCTAAATTTCAAAAGCATCTTGTCTGGAGCTGATCCTCTTCTGTTGCCCTCTTGATGTGAACAGAAAATATTTTAGCACTTGAGCAGGTCCTTCAGAGGTCTTTCAGAAGCAGTAGCTGCAAACATGGCATGGATGGTCATTTGTCCGAGCAAGCTGAAGGCTCTACATGCATTTTAGCCACGCAACTAGGTCATCTTGTGCTTGATAAAACTATTTGTTCTCAAAATTGTATTTTAACAGTGTAGCAGAGCTCAGATACTTATTCCTAATGACACTGGTTCATGCTATAAGCTTTTAGTTATTTTCCGAGGCTTGGTGCCTTCAGTGGTTTGGTTTTTATAAAACATCAATACATATTGTCACACATTAAACTAATGACAGTTATTGTCTATTTAAAACTGAAGCTGCCTCACTGGTCTATGTATATGGCTTATGTGTTTAAAGCATTTTAAAAACAGTAACCTATTAAATATAAACCAGTTTCATAGCATGAGTACCACTTTCTCTGTTTTACAGCTGATGGAAACTGATGAATACAGTGGCAGAGTTGATGGGAAAACTCTGGAGCATAGAACATCAGGCTATCTTCAAGTACCATGTTCTTTCCCTCAGCTCATATGGCTTCTATTATTTCTTGCATTTCACTTTTTTATCACTGGCTTTAATAATAAAAGAAATTTTTGGGGGGATGAACTTCTGTTTAGCAAATGTGCCTTCTGCCTTCAATCTTTTACATGCAACCCAGAACTCACAAGATTACAGCCAAGTTATAAAGCCCTATGAAAATGGGCAAAGCAACCAAAACAAAGCAAAGTGATAGCCAAGTTCAGTCTTGGCTATTAAACCTTCCCCCAATTGTGTTGTCAGGGAACACAAGGACTGACCTGGCCTTAATGGCCTTACTGGAATATTTGGAAATGCTGCCTTGTAGGGAGCACAAACAATCTTCAGTATCCTTGCCAGATCATGCTGCTGGCTATGTGTGGCATTTGAGGGTGAGAACAAGTTTTTGATGTTACCTTTTATTAAACTGGAACAAAAAAAATAGCTTGAGACTAATGGAAACTACTTTCCATCCAATTATCTGAGTGGGCAGTGAAATGGGATATTTGGGGTGGGTGTCAGGGGTGATGAGGGTGAATGTTTTGTTCATCCAAACTGTATGGCAGTCACCTGGTTTTGAGATTTGCTACTAGTTGTGAATTCAGCCCTAATTCACGAGGCAGCCACAGGAGCTAGCAAACCAGCCAGCTGGCTCTAGTCGTGCTCACAGTGCGTTTTTTAGGTCAGGGGTCCTATCACTTTTCTTTTCCGTACAGTTTCAGACACACTTCTAAAACTCAATAAATTATAAATAATAATAATAACAACCCAGATGGAAATTTATGATCTTGACTCATATCTGCTTTAGGTTTCAGGCTTCATTAAAACTCTGCAAATTAAAACCTGTGTACTGGTGTGTCTGCAGAGCTCCTGCTGGTGATCTCACTCCGAAATCCTGGCTGCCACCGCCCGGAGCTCTGCAGCCTGTTCTGCAGGGTCACTTCTACCCTTTCTCTAGCCCTTTGTATCCCACACTGTGCAAGAGCAGAAGCGCACCGTTAAACCTCAGGAGTATTTGTTACTTACGTGACTAGCACAGTAGTTGTGAGGATTGCAGCTAACACTTCTGAATGTTTGTTTTTCAGTTTTGTTTGTTGATCTTTGTTCTGCAAATATGCTGCTTATACAGTCTGATATCAAGTGTTCTCACTTTTTAAAAAGTCTCTGTAGATGGAGTATGAATTTATTGACATTGAAAATACAGTAGCTCCTAAAATTGGGTGCTTTCAGTTTTGCCAGTTTATGATAGTTCATTGAGTAAGGTAATTACTGCGCTGAATTAACAAGTCCTTGTTGTCATTATCTGTAGATGGTTCCCAAAATGGTTTTACTCCCTTCTAGAGCAGTAAGTCTTTCCATGTACTTTTGTGAACATCTGCAGTCCCACAGGAAAATATTCTGCACAATTACGGTGATGCATTTTTCCAGGAAATAGATGCAAATTCTGTCAGTCAATCAATAAACAAGCCTCTTTTTTGTTTTTATCTTTGGTTCTTGCAAATGCTACAGTCAAAGCGCTGCCTCTATTGGAAACTTCTTTTACAAGTGCTGTAAGAGTTTGGGAAATCTGTCAAACATCCTGAGCAGCTGCTGAGCAGAGCCCTGCGATCCGTGTGTGCTTTGGCATGGGAGGGATGCACAGGAGCAAAGAGTGAGTGGAGGAACTGGGCTTTGAAGTCTGCTTGGTGATGTTATATTATTCTTGGCTCTTTGCACTTTGGAAAATACACTGCATCAAGTTCTCATCATTGCTGCAGTGCAGAGTTTTTCTTGAGGCTGTGGAAGGGTGGTTTTAGCATTACATTCGCCTATGAAACACCTCAGTCATTTGCTGCTGAGATTATGTTATTTTATTAAATTCTTGTTAAGTTTTTCCTTTGTATGATTGGAGTGGTTCCCCGTTTTGTTTCTTGGGGTGTTCCGTGCTTTCACCACAATGCTGATGAGTACCCTCCTCTGCATTTGCAATGGAGTTTCATAATGGCTAAGTCACAGCTGGAATTTTCTGCTTTGTAATTGGATTCACTTGCACCCCACACTTGAAAAATATAATCATTTCACCTTCTATAGTATCTTCCAGGCACAGCTGAAAAAGCTCTTTACAACCTTTAATGCAACTGTGCTCAAAACCCAAACCCACGGTTCTGGGTATTTAAGAATTGGAACGTGGTATGTTTTCATGGATGTATCCAGTGCTGCCCTCTGAAAGGTGGGCAGGAGCTGATGGTCTGGGTGAGAAAGGTGCTGTGCTACCCATAACATTTCTCCATTTCTCCATTAGATGAGGTAATTGCAGCCTGTGCTTTTGAAAGAGGAGTGTTTCAGAACTCCACTGCCACTCTACAAATGGCTAAGTGTCTTTAGTGACAACAACTGGGATAGCTGTTATCTCTAATGTACACCAGTGATTTTCCTTTAGTCAAGAGGAAAATAAAATTAGGGAAGATTGATTAACTAGGGGCAGGAGCAGGAGAGAGGGGCAATGATATGAAATAAGCTACAGGAAAAAGGTTTTTTTCAAGGCAGACTTGAAAATCCATATGGCTGTTCAAGAGATTCCTACTCCCTCCAGCTGCATCCAGAAGATTCATCCTTCTCTGGTAGTATAGTTTGCACTCTTAACTAGAAAAGCATGTTGATTCCAAAGTGCCAAATTCCACTTGCCAAATATTGCTACAGATCTAGAGCTTTTTTCTTCTTCTGTTTCAAATTTTTTGTTTGCTACTCCCTGGCTTGGTAATGTTTTCCTACATGCAAACTTGCATTCTAATTTGTAGAAATGCAGGTCTTTGCCGTTGTTTTTTTTTTTTTTTCATTATTGTTATTGTTGTTATTATTTCAGTAATGCCTCACAACTAAATTCTTCTAAGCTTTAAATTGCAGCTCAGAATTTGTAAGCCCATTACATTATCTCAATTTGTGACGCGAATGATGTATTTTCTTTAGAACCTTCTTTATGCTTCCATGCTTGCAAACAGATACTGCTTAAATCACAAACCAAGCTTTAGATAAACATTTTATAATTACCTAGAACACAGCTTTGATAATGCTTTAAAACAAGTAGAAAAAATAAGGGGCAAAGGAATTCTCGTGGACTTGTACATCCATGGTAAGTCTTTGGTGTGGACATAATGCATAGCTTAATTCAGAATTTGTAGCAAACCCAAACTTCTCCTGCCTTTTACAGCTTATGGAAGTTTGCTCACATGGGTTTAAATAAGCAGTGCTAGCAGGCCTGTGCATAGCTGATAGGTGAGGAGAAAAGCATGGAAACTAGGAAAAACAGCATGAATGAATATGTTAGAGAATTTACAAGTTTCTCATTGAGTTTCTAAGGAAAGTATTTCTTTAATTCACTGAAGTCTAATTTCTTATTTTTTGTTCCAGGAGAAGTAGGGGCAGATCAGCACTGAAGAAGGCTTCCTAGGCCTTTAGGAAGAGGGGAATTAAAGGAAAGAAAAAGGACTAGATTGAGGCCAGAGCAGTGCCAATGGCTGCAAATGGGTCTGAGCATCACAGCGCTGCCACCAACAATTTGGCAGGTGGGGAATAACGCAGCTGGGAGCACAAAGCAAGGCAGGGAGGGGAAGTGGCTGGGGGAGGATGGATAGGTGGGTGAAACAGAGTTCTCACATTACCTCTGTCTGGGGCAGTCCTCACACACCCCCAGGAATGGACAGTTGTTAAATGTGGCTTCCCATAGTTTGACACCTGTATTTATTTTTAAATAAAAGAGCTAAAATAACTTTCATGTCCTTCTAGTGCTGCAGCGTAATTGTGGTATTCTGCAGTTGTCGGTAGCTGGTTGTGATGCGCAAGTGAGATTACACTGGCTGCATTTTATAGGCCCATTGCATACATTTTTAGAAGAAAGAGTCAGAAGAGCTACTAGATGGCAGGCATAGGAAGATACAAGGGAATGTCAGTGACCCAATGCACCTAGCAAGAGTTAAGCAAAGAAAATACTCTTCTGATAAATCCTCTTATATATTTCATTTGCATCAACACTTGTGAAGTCAACTGCACAAAAGGGAGGAACTGTGAGTGGGAAGAACGCAGGTTGATATTGGGTTGCTTTTATTTGGCTGAAGCCAGCTAGCAGTCATCAGAGTTAAACAAATCCTTTGAACTGGCTAACAAGCTGCAATAGTTCTTCTGTCATTGCTCTTTCTACTTTACTCTTACTCTTTTTGTTGCAGGAGTGGGCTGTTGTCAGACCTCAACATTTCTGTCAGACTGCCACACACGCTCACTGCTACACTACATATTGAAAATGCAACAAGAGTAATACCACTCCATGGGAGAGCTGCAGAATGTTTTCCCGGGTACCTGGACCATTAGTGGACAGTGGGGAGCTGTTTGGGCACTAATTTCATGTACTATGTATACTGTCTTCAGTTACATTTTACTGGTTTTATTCCCTCTTTTCTCAGTTACCACAGAGTTCTGGGATCTCACATACTGAGATTCTACAGAAAGGAAAAAATTTGACACAGAAACTGTAACAGAAAGCAATTAATCACCACGTTCCTAAAATGGTTTAACCGTCCTCTGGTTTGTTATTTGAAAAACATAGAGTGTGTTATCAGGAGTTTAAATATATGGCAGATAAAGTCACAAAGCAGAAAAGAATATATATGGTCCTTCTTCACCTTCTTCTATTCATTCATTTGAGAATTCCCTTCTGTCACTGCCTGTTTTCCTTCTTGCCGTGGAAGTCACCCTATAAGTGTGCAGTCGATGCTGAGGTATGAGCAGAGAGCACATTTTAGTATCTTAGACAACAGAAAATCTATGAACCAGCACTCATACGAAGAAAACAGGTTTGAGAGTGTGTCACTAGCATCAACAGA
Source organism: Rhinoptilus africanus (assembly GCA_013400135.1). Taxonomy (NCBI): domain Eukaryota; kingdom Metazoa; phylum Chordata; class Aves; order Charadriiformes; family Glareolidae; genus Rhinoptilus; species Rhinoptilus africanus. The sequence continues at coordinate 319,240 of VXBO01010329.1, read as the reverse complement.
ACTGCTTTGTGCCCTGCAGCACCTGGTCTTGCGCCGTCCTGTGCTAACGTTTCACTGATCACAGCAAGAGGTTAGGACCAAGCTTCCCCAGCCTGCTCGTGATGCGAATCAGCTGCCAGTCAGTTCCTCTCAGATTCACACCAGCGCCCTCATCACGTTCTCCTTTGCGCTCCCTGGAGCTGTGACTCATCCAGCCAGCTCACTTCTTGTAATCTTCCTTGGTATGTGCTAGAGACAGCCTCGTCCTACACTGCATCCCATCCAGCAGTGGTCCTATACGCTCTCGGGTCCTCTTACAGACTAGAGCATAGTACTCCTAGAAAATACTGCATCTCGTTAAGGTCTGTGGTTATTTCTGAAGGATCTTTTCTGCTGCTGAATGCACCTAATTGCACAGAAACTCGGCAGATGGGGTTTACTGCTTAAGGCAGTGAGTCTGTTTAATTGGCCGTGCAGTAGCACCTCTCTCCGAGCACACGTGCCAGGCAGCCAAAGCCCCAGAAACTCGATGCTCCATGTGAAGAACACAATGTTCACCTGGTACTTATTGCCAAGAGTTGAACCATAATTTTCAAGGCCAGGGCAGCCTATAAACTAGCACATTAGGCTGAGTCACTATTCTGGCAGGATAGGTCTAATTTCTCTTTATGTAAACTTATCTCCCAAGTACTTTATCATCCTGCAGCTATTCTAACACAACAGCCTCTGAATGACTGAACATTGCAGAAGCAATTATTTACATCAGGTAAGGGAAACAACTCTGTGGTAGGTCTCTCAAAGAAATGAAGCAAAACCAAATTAGATATTTTATTTTTGTGCTTTGTCTTAATACTCAACTCCCCCTTGGATCATTAAGATCTTTCAGTTTTCCACACCAATTTGTCTTATCCTTCCCAAGAGCATTGGGTCAGTTCATGTAGCTTTTATTAAAGGCTCCATCTCTTACATAAACACACACGTACTGACACAACTCAGAGATCACCACTGGTAAACAAGAATGTTAATTGTTGGGTAATTATTTGCTACAGAGAGGGGGGAAGCATTTAAAAGAAGCTGCAGGCTTTTCAAGACAACAATTTGTAGTTGGATTACGCTGGAAAAAATCCAGGCCCCGAAGTGAAAAGACAGTGTTTCTACGCCTAAAGCAACACTTCTTTGCCAGTTAGCTTTAAGTGTGCGCTGCCCAGTTGTAGTTCCAGGCTCTCTGGAAACACTTTAACATAAGGGGACAGAAGCTTAACCCTTACATTCTGCAGGCCTGAATTTTTTTTTTACCATGTATATGCAAGTCTAAAACGGTTTGTAAGGATTTGTTATTCTAAACATAACAAGAATTATTTTACTATCTCACAAGCATCACCTGCTAAAAAAGCCACTTTTAACAGTTAAAACAATTAAGCTGAACTTCTTGGATTTCACTGGAAGGGCATCCAGTCCCTATCCATCAAAGTCTTGATCTGCAGTGGTTTTGCCAGAGATTTTGTTCTGAAGAATGATGGATGAACAAACGTTGGTAAAACTGTTTTAATGTAGATTTTTCTGACTAACTCTTGGTAAAAGAGCACGTTGGCTGCAATGCTCATCTTGAAAGATGCTGGAGAATGGCCATACGCCGACAGGTATATTGTCGTTTTGGAGGTGTGAATGCTTTGCAGAACTTTTCTCTCCTAGAGTGTTTGTATTTCCAGACCCATAGGGGATTGCCAGGGGTCAGAGTTTCAAAGAAATTAATCCCTGTTTTGGTCTTTCCAAGAGTCTTTATGTGAAATGGCACAGACATTTTGTAGTGCATGGTTTGTGCAGTTGGGTAGTTATCCCTTTTCCCCCTTTTCTGGCTATGAATGCAAATAGCGTATGCAAATCTGAGGTTTTACAGAAAAGTGCTCACAGAAAAAAAAATTGTCCTCACAAAACCCGGGCACACTTTAGAGGGGACTGGAAAATTATTGGCTCCATTGGCATAACTTGGAATGGTTAGATAAATATACACAGCAAAAGTACATTTAAAATAAAAATTATTTCTCTCTCCTACTACAGAACCCTGTGTAGGGCTCCCTTGCAGCAGCTGATGCTGTCAGGGATTTTGGAATAGAAATACTCTGTTCCAGGTTAGTATTTAGCAGACACTCAGGGAACTTGGTGTTTGCGGGGTATCATTCCACAAACGTAATCTCCACTTAAAGCACCTGTTTAGTGCAAGTCTCCATCCCCTCCTTTTTTCACTTGAGCGTGCGGACCAGTCCTGCAGACAGCTCTGTCAGCGCTGCGGGGACAGCGCTGAACTGCGAACACGGGCACACACAGGCTGCACGGGGCAGGGTGGTGTACAGGGCGCCAGGGGCTTTTTGTAAGCGTCTTCACCACTACAGAAAATAGTCATGGAACTGCACCCTCAGTTTCTAGCTGTAAGCTATCAGTGAATTCTTTAGGAAGACGCAAACAGATTACAGACTTGGCAGGGTCTTTATATAATATTCATAGATCTGTAAGGAGTATTCAGGATCTTTTTAAGTATTCGCTTTCCAAGAAAATATATGCAACAGAACAAGTAAATTAAATTCAAGTTTAACGTATTTTGGGCTGTTTTTCAGTTGTTGCAATTAAATTTTCTTAAGTTCTCCTTTAAAAATGACAAGCTGATTAGTCTAGCCAGCTGTTTTCCCAGTCTAGCAGCCTCTTCCAGGGTTAAAACAAAAAGCAACAATTGCCAGATCTTTTAATTTCTGGGCCTCGCTGAATGTAATGCCTGTTAACCCCTAAGGACTGCTGAAACATTTGTACTCCATAGGCCCTTAGCCAAGCCTAGCATGCCACAGATGAAGTCATGCCATACCTGTCCATCTGTTTGGCCTATTGCTTTACAATATTTGGAATAAAAATTTAATTTCATATCATTTTCTGTGACATTGTTTAGAAATAGACTATTCTTATGTGTCAGAATGAAATGCAAATCACCCCTTTAGCAAACGAAAGTGTGATTTCTGACTGATATTTTGTAAGTCCTGATTGTTATGATTGTTACACAGTTGTATATCCTCCCCTTCCTCCAGAAGAAAATGTAATGGAAAACGTAACCCTAACAATTACATACAGATGGCACCATCCCCATGATTTCAGCTCTGTGTGGTGGCTTATATTTCTATACTACAACTGGTGTAAATTAAATTGTAGTCATCTTCTGCACGTGTATTATATTGTATCTTCACTAGCAATAAGAACAAGAACCTCACATCTGTTGGGTGAGAGGACGTGTCGGCAATATTCTGTTTATTTGGCTATTGCAGTTGCTAGTGCCAATGAGAACTCAGGGATCTAGTTGAATTTGTTGGAAACCATATTAAGTGTCTCAGATCGCCCCATCCGCGATTTATTGTCTTTGCATGGTGACAGAGCAGGCTGTGGTGTAATTTTTTCTTCATCTTCTCACATGCTGGAAACACCAGCCTTTTCCAATTGGAGTTACAGGATCTGTAATGGGATCATTATATTCAGAGGGAGAAAGATGAGGAGGGAGGAAAGGGAAGACAAGAGTATCTGCACTTTACCTACCCTTGAAAATCAGTTTTCTCTTTGTTTTTCTCTCTCACAAACAATTTTTTTTTAAAAAAAGACAGAAGAGAAAAGGCCTCCTGCTTCATTCAGGCCCTCTTCCTTCAGTACCACAATTAATGTAAATTAATGTAATTCAGTAAATAGTACCCTTCCCTTTTAGTTCTTAACCGCTGTCAACAACCAGGGCACCAGCGCTGAAGACAGGTCTGTACTGGTGGGTGCAGACACGAGCTCTTCTCTCCGTGCTTTGACCCGGCAAGAGACGAGCCCGATGAGGGGGCGATGTGCCAGCAGGGCTGCTGGGGTTCCGAGGCTGCAGCGGAGTTGCCTGTCGCCAGCCTGGAGAGCAGACAGAGGAGCTCTCCTGTGTAGACATACTCAAAAATCACTGCTGCTCCCCTGGGCAGGAATCATCTTTCTGTTTGGGCTCTGGACCGTGCCGGCGGCCGAAGAGTGCAGTGCAGCTGTGGTGTCCCCCAGCCATGGCTGGGATGCAACTAACAGCGATGGTAAACGCCGCTGTTGCCTGCTGCAGTACAGCTGCCGTTTGCCCCTGTTTAAATCTGACATGATTCTACAGCTTTAGTAGACTTGGTCTTAATTTAAGATGAGGCAAGTGAGAACATCTTTTAGAGGCAATATGAAATGATTTGGGGGATTGTCAGAAGAGTCCAAACATTAGCAATAGAATCTTACCTGCTTTATTCATCACCATTCCCGGGGCTCTTGCTGTAGTGATTCAGCTAATTAAAATTCCTTTTACTTACATTTTCCTTTACAGCTTCAGGTGGTTATAAGAACCTTCATTTCATGTCCCAAACTATTATAATCTGTAAAACAGATGCTCTGTTCCACTCTAAAGTGGCAGCATTTCAACAGTAGAGCAAGTGATCCTCCTGCATAATATGTGTTACTGGCTTGTGCCTTCAAGACTGCAGTGAGAATTTTAATCCAATGTCTAAAAAGAATGTGAAATTTTCAGATAGTAAGCCATTGTGAAGTATAAAGTGCTGGGTTTATATTATTTTACCTTCTTCCCATTCTGTGTGTATGTGTGTTTATGCGTGAATATATAGCAACAGATTAAATTAGGAGCTCTTTCTAGATATCTGGCTGGTTGATTCACGGATGAAAAACAGACAATACCAAACACGTGAGTCGTTAGGTACTATAAGATTATGAGCTCAACCTTATTCCCAGGGAAGTCAGTTTAAAGCAAGGCCTACGTCCTTAATGTTTTCTACAGAAAAGCCTGAGACAGTAACCTTAGGAGAATGAAATGTGAAACCCCCGTGGCAATTTAAGTAGGGCCACAGTTGAAAAGCAGCAAGAACAGGTTCCCTTTGTACTTCTCCGAGCTATACTTGGCATCCCTTGGGGCAAATTGGGAGAGTTTCAGCCTTCAATGTCTACACAATCCCTCATTTTTCAGGAGCAAAGAGGCTTGTTACAGAAGAATGCTCTCTGTTCCTTGTAAGCCTGGAGTGGAAGGAGATCACTGATTAAAGCAGAGGCTTTTGATTAAATGATGAGGCTACTTTCAGTGATTAAACACAAAAAGGTATTTTGGGGGCCACTCTCTGCAGAAGCTTGGGCTAATGTAGACAGCTATTAAAGCACATGCAAAAGCAAGCAGGCCAATAGTTACTTTGGCGGTGTGGAAGATGCATAGCATGGAAGGGGAAATAGCAATTTCAGGATTATGCTAGTATTCATCTGTAATTGGATCTCTGTTTATTTTTGTTTCTTGAGATGCTGTCAGAGGCATGTATTGTATTTACCTTTCTGACTCAAGACTCGCAATGCTGTGTCACTCATCACAGATAAAAGGCTTCAGTGTCCTCAGATAATTACGGAAATTTTATTAGCTATGATGAAACAATGATAAAAGGTATCAGGGCTTTGATTTCATCTTTTGGAAGTGAGCCTATTTTTTAGTCCATATTTTCCATTTATTGGAGCAATTTTTAAAGCGCTGGTAATCTTTTAAGAGAGTCAAACTACCCATTTCTGTGAAGCTTTTACCCACATTCCCAAGGCATTGGCTTTTCTAATCATATTACTTAGTATTACACACAGACCCACTGTTGCAAAATGATTCATTGGCAGGCCAGGACTGAAATCTCATATTCGTTAATCTTAGTCCATAGAGTCACAGTCTGCATGTTCACCCAGGGCAGGAACGCGCTGGTTTATTTGTACCTGCTTTGGTTTGCATGTGCAGTCCCAGGTCTGTGGGACTTCCTTAATAACGTGGAAAAGGCTGTTCTGTTAACATTTGTTTCTCTGTATCTCACAGAGTTGCTTTGCTTGCATTTTTTAGTGTTTACATGCTGCAGTCGTGTAAAAAGCATAATGTTATGGGGAAGAGGGCAGGACTTGCTTCAAATTATCATTGAGAGAAACAAAAAAATGCAGAGAAATGTCAGGAGATCTTGATGAACGTGTTTCTGTGGGAACTGGAAAAAAGACCAAGCCACAAAATTAAGAACTAGATCCAGATTCCATATCCTTCGGCCTCACCCCTAAGGGGATGAAAAATTCAGGACTGAAATACCGCAAGTTTGGATTAATTTTTTTATTTCAATCCATCTCTCCAGAGTCTGGTTATACTGATAATCTCTTAATAAATGTTAATAAGGGTAATACCTATACCTGATTGTTGTACCTGAGCCCAACAATAGCATTTGCAATCAGACTGCGCATAAATGCATTTCTTCCTATTTTTTTCCATTATTTTAATGCATTGTTTGAAACTGGCCGTTGTGCTAAATATTACTGAGCTGCCTACAAAAACATTGTGAGATGTTTCCTCCTTTTAAATGAAATCTAAGAAAATCTTAGAACTTGCTTCTTCTCTGGCCCTTAAACTGATAAAAAATAAATTAGTGGTTGCAAGAGATGGGCGAACATGTCAACTTTTGGACTGAAACTCAGAGTTTTTTTACTTTGAAAAACTAATTTGTTTCCAAACCAAGCCAACCACAAGATAATACCAGAAGCTGCATTAAACTAAGTAATCCAACCTTTCATCCCCACTATTTGGATTTCCATTAAAATTAATATATTAATGCAAAGTTCATGCAACAGTATGTCAGAAACTTTTAGTACTGCTTTTTATTTCTAAATATTACATTGACATTAGGTGAGAGCATGTTGTAACATACCTCTTTGGGGTACCACAGTATTTCCCCTTCTTGTGTATCAACATTTAAGATAAAAAAATAATATTTTTTCCCATGAATTGTAAGATTCACATTAGTATTGTTATAATAATTAAATGAAAGCAGTTTTTGGTGGCAGTATATCCTGCCTATCTTGAGCTGGCAAGAAATATATGCACTATATAAGAAAACGTGTTTATGCCAGAGGTATTTGTTCATGGTAGAGCTGCAGTTACCTGTTGTGATTTAAGTAGTGTGATTAAAACACAGAGAAGGTTACACATTCTTTTCCTTCAGTATTATTGCAAGCAAAATTCTCTGCCACTGAGCACTTAGTATTCTGCCAGGTCACCTCTTAACTGGGATTTTCAAAAGCTTTAGTCATTTAATTTATTATGTAAAACTGTAATAATTATCTCCAAATTCAGAATGTTCTCCTTCCTGTTTTCTCTCTCCTGGCAAAATTCGTCAGGTAAAATAGAAGTAGTACATCAGTTTAAACTATATGATAATGGAAAAGAGGAGCCACATTTGTTACCATAAAGCCAGCCAAGATATAAACGGTGAGATAAAAAGACTTACGCAGAAGAATACATCACATCAGCCTGAATCTGGCTTTCTGCCTTGTGTCTTTTATTCTCACTCCTTCACCACATTGGTACCCGCTTGTCTCCCCTTATCTTTTTTATGTCAAAAGTACTATATCATTGTTCTGCTGCCAGGTCAGCTGTGATGGAAAAGAGCTTTTTTTTGTGTAAAGAGAAAATAACTATTAAATAGGCAGAATGACATATTTTAGAAAAAGGAATATTATATAGAATATTTTGATCAGAATTATATGGTGATTGCCACATTAGTTCAGTTGCTTCAGCCATACCTAGGCATTATAACTGGTCATGCCTAGGCATTGTAAGTGGCTTTCAGAAACAATGGCTTCTTTCCAACTAAAATGGAGCCTAGTTGACATAGGTCCATTAGTTATTAGGACTAGGAATAGTATAACCTTTGAGAAAAAAACTCATCCCTTACAATGTTTTACTCTGTTCCAGTTTTGCCATGCATTTGAAAGGACTAATGCATCATCTAGCAGATAAGGGTGATAGGTAAATTTGGCCTGATTTGAGTTATGCAAAACTGCCTTGTCTTCATCTCTCGATCTCAAAGGCAGGAATACAAAACTGTCATTGCATCAGACCAGCAGCAATCGAATTCTGAAACACGTGAAACTGCTAATTACCTTCAGCCCCTTTTGCGGGCTGACTGTATTTTGACAGCACTCCCACTAATATAGAGAAACTTTGCCCTAGTAATGAAAAGTGATCAGGATTTGTAAAGTATTTTTGGGGTTGTAGTGACGTCTCTTTTGGTTTTGTATTCTATCAGAACTAGCAGATGAGATAGTCAGTGGAAGTGCGTCCTTTTCGTTCTGTGTTCAGAAGACCCCTAAGGCAGAACAGATGTAGGTTATCGGCTCTAAGGTGGAACATCAGAGATGTAGGCTACAGGCTCTGTGCAGCAAGAAGGTACCAGTTGGGTTTGACTGTGTGAAGCATAACTAATTCCTAAGTTAACTCATGAGAACTATATAAATTTTAAGTATCTGGAGGTGCCAAAGGTTGCTGTCTGGGGAAGGCTGGCTCCTGCCCGCTCAGGTAGCAGGCCACTGTTGACCTGAACGTCACCCTCCAGAAACTCATCTCCTTTTCTGACTGTCAGTTCTGCACAAGCCCTTTCAGTGTGGCCGATCCCTGCCTCCTCTCTCAGGCCAGGAGGTACGTGGCTGTGTCACGCAGGCAGCTTTGCTTCAGCGTGGCAGCAGCAGCCAGGGAAGTGGCTGTGGGAGGCAGGAGGGAAGAAGGGCTGGATGCAGCAAAGCGGGTGTAGGCAGGAGGAGGCTGCTAGAAGGAAGAACACGCTAGGGAGGTGAGCAGGGAGAAGGTCAGAGGAGCGGGGCTTGCTCCTCTTAGCAGCAGCCAAGAGAGAAGAGCGAGATCCAGTTGGTGGGGCACAGGAAGGGAAATGGCTAAAGGTGTTCGGAGACTTAAATCATCACAGCTGCCTTTTTCCATCCGTTTTTATTTTGCCTCTTCTGAATTCCGACACCTACACAATACTCTGTCTTTTAAAAACAATGTTGGAGTTCCCGACATTGAACTCTGCAAACAAGTGTGTTCTCAATTAAGTGAAGAACTTCTCCTGCCCCCCCTCACTTGATACAAGCACTTGGCTCAGATGTGCTGGCCTCTAGAGGAATCACACGAGCACATTTTTCAGAAGGTTTCCCCCTCCCAAAATCCCATTGAATGGCTGTTTCTTATAAACCAATGGAGATAATTTCATGGCTTTTCCCTTTCATGGCCACCCACCTCCTCTTCCCAGCTAGCTTTGATATAAAAAGACAAATCCTTTCCCATTCACATCAAAAGCAGGAGGGTCGCTCTGTGTCACCTACCCTGGGATTTTGACTCAAGCTATTCGGAAAAAAAATAATGGAAAGAGCAGCTTGGTTTTAACTCAACCACAGTGTGTGTCACCGAGAGTTTTCAGGGTCACTGACAGATCAGTTTCATAGACCAAACAGATAAATAGGCACAAGTTATTCTTTATTATTATTGTTTATAATTTGTTCATGCCATAAGTGTGCTGAGTGCACTACAGAGGATACCAGCCCTTCCTCAGGGAACGCAGGGTCTAAGTTAGACATATGTTTTGTATATTTTCAATGTGTATTCAAGCACCTCCAGCGCTGGATAGGCACTTTTAAAAACAAATTTCAAGTAATAACAATAACATGCTGAGTGATAACAACAGGCATGGGGGCGAGAGGAGGACGAGGGTTACAAAAATAAAGATCATGTGAATTGTTTTCTTTATGTCACACATGAAGCTTGGGATTTCTCTGTTTTTCTTTTTCTTTGAATGCTTTTGTCATTCCTTTCTCTTTGGCAAGAAAAGATGACAGACTTCAGAGGCGGAGGAATTGCTGCTGGAATAAAGGAGAAATGGGGCAGAGGAAAGGGGCTGTTCCTGCTAGTACCTGAGAAACCTCTGCCCTGTTGGGGAGAAGTATTGCTGCAGGCTAAGAGACTGACTTGAAGAAGGGGAAAGAAGAAAATCTGTCACAACTGAACAAAATTTCTACCCTGTCTGGTGTATGAGGTTGTCCCTAGTACAGTGCTTAGCATTGAGTTTCTGAGGGTTAAATTTTGAAAGACCTTTCTTAATTCTTATTCCAGCTGTCTCTAACAACAGTGGGAGTTTGTGAAAGCAAGAGAAAAATGGAGTGAAGTTCCCAGGACTCAGCGCTTAGTGAAATGAGATTTCTCTAGTTCAGTGCTCTGCACCACACATTTACCTGGTTCTACACGTACCTGATGCTTTTCGCTTAAACCACTCAGTGCTTGGAGCAATTGCTATGCATGGTGGACATTTTTATGGCTGACACCTTTAGCCCCAACCACTTGATCTACCTGCTCTTCTGAATAGTTTGATTTTTGTCAAATGTGCTCTTGAGCATCCTTTCTGGTGCATCATACGAGAACCATTGTGTAAGCTCCTGGTTGTTAGTGTTTGCTCGTGTATCGTTTATTGGAAACTTGCTGAAGGGAAACTGCAGTCGGCTTGCTGTTACATCGGGGACCTTGGGCGAGGTCTCAAGTATTACACGGCAAACAGACTTCTGAAACAAATTCAGCAATGAACTTCATTTTGGTGCCTTGCAAAGAAATAGATCTCTGTGAGTGCTCCAGATTTGAAGCAGTGCTTCTGAAAACAGAATTTATACTGCCTGGGAGAAGCCAAGGACTTTTAGACTCTTTTACTCTGTATTGCATATGGGGTCAAGGGGCTCTTAAAAATTGCCTATGAATTGGGGATCTTCTGAGGAGTGTGAATCTGTCACAGCCAGCTTCACACCACCTGCCCTCCTGCCAGTAGCAGAGGGAATGGCCCAACACCAGCACAAATTCATTTGCCCTGGTCGCTGGTACTACTGCCTGTTTGGGTTTAGGAGAACCAGAAGTTAGTTAGACTCACAGTAGGAGTCACTGGCCCCTTGAGACTTTTGTCTCAAGAAGTGCAGTGTAAATTTACTACTCTCTTTGCCCTTAAATGCAGAGCAATGAATAGTTTGTCTGAGTTTATGAATATGGCCTCCTTGGTGTTGTCAGTGCATCTTAAGCAGCCCTACGACCAGGCTTTCATTAGCACAAGTGCCTTTTCGCCTGTGTTTCACATCCTGCAAATCCCATCTACTTCAACATATTTCTCCCACTGCATTCCCAGTGCCAAGTTACGTGCCTGCCAGGAGATGTGGTCTATATGTGCTGTTGTTTCCAGTTAAGTCTTTTTCTTTACTGGTAAGCATGTGAGAAATGCTGTGGCCTGTAGAGATAGAACAGATTTTTGCATTTTCTCCATTGTGTGAATAAGTTAGCTGTTAATAAAGCCAATTCCTTTATCAGATTCTGTTTGCAAAAATATTTGTTACACATGCTGGAACTAATTTTTCATCAGTTATTTACTTCATGTGGGGATTACAATGGGCTGTGTTTCATCTGATAACTTTTGCAACTTATTAGATGTGAATTTACTGGCTGTGAACAGTTGAATAATATGAAACTCACAGAAGAAACAAGCTGCACCATCCATAGTATAACGATCTTTCTAAATTAGCTTTGGCCAAAGTCTGTATTTCACAATCCACTAAATAGTTTTCTTATGGATCGTAAGATGAGCATATACTGAGTGAGGCAACTGAGTTTATAATATCATCGGTATAAGGTGAACATTTTCTAACAGATCATGACATTATCAAAGTGCTATTTGAAATTAGCTCCATATGCTGTAGCAATGCTGTAAGATTTCGCCCAGAATTTCATTTTCAAATGTTTTTCATTCAAGTTCACTGAGGGTAAATTAGAAACACTTGGGTATATCCCACTTACGGATCTGTTAAGACCCATTTAATTTTAACATGTGGATGTGTGGAGAGAGAGGAAGGAGAGGAGAGTTGTAGGATGGGGTGAACAGGAATAACTCTATCTACTGATGTCTTTTGAAAGTCTGCACAGCCTGTATTTGCTAATGATTGCACGAGTGCTGCTGGGCAACCCACACTCTCCAGCCCATGACTCCTAATGAAAGATGAGATTTTCCTATCAAGATGGTGGGAGTCAGCCTTTTGACTCTGCCTGGCTGTAGCAGAGGGTTAAGCAAAGGACCTCAGTCTCTGCTCTGCCACGTTGATTGGAGCCAGTTGGCAGAGACCGCAGAAGAAGAGCCAATCTAGAAATGCACTGGTTCTGTGCTTTTGCTGGCAAGGCTCCTGGCTGGTTTTAAATGTGCCTTGCCAAAGCAGAGTTCTCCGGATGATTTGGGAGTGGGCTGGGGAGTCGCTCCCTTTGCTTTATCAGGCTCTGCAAGACAAACATGGTGATTTTATTTTTTTTTTGAGAGGGGGGGGTGATTTTTGGGTAATAAATGCATCAGAAATTTGAATTGGCTTTAAATTATTTCCCCTCTTTAACAGAAACTCTGTGAGGGAACTGCATGCTGCAATGAGGGATTCATGTTTCTTACTTCACCAACTTGAGGAGCTGGTTAAGGGATCAAACTTCAGCAGTCACTGGCTGCAAGAGATCAGGATGTTTCTAGGAGCTTTGTTATAATCTACTTTCAGGCTAATAGTATTCCATACTGCATCTGCTACTAGGAATGTATGAAAAAAATGGGGTTTAGTAGCAGTACTAGTCTTTTTAGCTCTTTGTGTAAGATATTATAAAATACTTTAACTTGGATTGTGGTAACTAATCCAAATTAACGGGTCATTTGGAATAATGTCTGAAGGGAATAATGCAATTTTCTTAGTGCTGGTTCAGTTCGGCATTTACATTTATCTAGAATATTTAATTATGGGCAGAAACACTGACTATTATTTGCACTAAGTGTACTGGTACCCTTCTGGCCCTATAAAATATATTCAACTTTAGTGGTGCTGATAGTGTTTTGTAGGTTAACCAAGTTCTCAAAAATTGTGGGGTTTATTACATTATTTCCAGCAGGTTTCCTGTGCTAGACAGGATATCTTTCTCCTAAGGCAAAAACGTAGAAGAGAGCTAGCTGGTTTTGGGAAGCACCAGGAACTGGTATGAAACAGCTCTCACAGCTCCAACAACACATAACTGGCAGCAACAAGAATGTCAGGGGAGCTGAGCGTGTAGCTTATCTGTGTCTAGAAGGATATGGTTTTCATTTTGAAAATGCTATTCATCTGAAATCTCAAATTCTTATACCCACAGCATGAGTGTTTCTGAGTTTTGCATCAGAGCCTGGAGTTAAGAGACACACGTGTGCACCTTTACATCTGGTGCTTTTATGAATCGTTTTGAGGGACTGTTACTAAGCAGCAGCAGCTATATCGGGGCTCCATTTTATACAGAGGAAGGGCTGTGTTACTCATTTTGTTTCCAAAAAATTCATTTGTTTTGCATTCCCAGAAGGTACTTTTATTCTCCCAGAAAGGTCAAGCAGAAACATTGATGTAAGTCCTGTTTATGGCAATTTTGTTAGATTTCCAGCAACTGCAATGGAACATATTTATAACAAGTATGTTTCTCTCTAGGGTGATACCATTAGTCAAAATATGCTTTCTCATATTTCCACTACATAAACACAAATATCTTTTAAGATTCAAACTTACTGGTCTTGAGGATTCCCACAGCCACATCTCATTAGCGGTTCAGAAGGCTGTGCTAGCCATGGTTTCAATTTGGGATGAAAAGGTTTTGTTAGGAGAGAGAACTTCAACCAAACTAGAAGGTTGAAAAACAGGATAATGTTCCATGTGTGGGCTGTTGTCCTGAACAAAACAGCAACCATGAGAAGTCCGATACTTTAAACATTCAACTTGTGATTCAACGTACTAAGGATCCAGGCAGGTCTGTGTTTGGTGCCCAAGTCTCAGCTGTGATGTTGAGCCATTTCCACAGTAGCTAGCATCTCACAAACTTAATTACGCTCAATGCGCTAATAATAGATCTGTCACCCCTGATGCAGTGTAGCCACTGACTCTGTATACAGGCCCCTACAGGTATTCGGAAATACATTGGTATCCTAGCAGAAACTGTAAGGAAGCAAACTGCCCACTGATACAAATGTCAGGAACAGACTTGAGAAATAAAACTGCATTACTGGGAAAACGGCAGACCAGAAGTTGTAAGTAACATAGCCATGGTGCTAAAGGAGTTCTACATCCCCACGTTCATTTCATTTCTTCATTCACAGGACTTCTGTTGAAGTAACATGGCAGGGTTAATCTAGAGAGTGTCCAGATAGAGAGGCAAATATCAATGGAGTTGAAATGATATTTTAGATCTCAACTTAATAATGAACTGGCTATGCACTAATGATTGGAAGAAAAGCAACAGGCTCCTATCCTCATGTGAAGTCTTCGGAGGATATGTCCACACTGTGTTTCAGCTGTCTTCCACATACATCTCAGTATGAACAGACTTTGGTACAGACACAAAAACTGGTTTTATAAGAATTTTACAAATGGGATACCTTGAACACTACATTTAAATGAAAGTCTCACTGATATATGTGGAACAAAAGTGAATAAAACTTGGAAGTACAAAAATTAGTTTTCTTCCTCCTGCCACAGTTGAGATGCAGCTGTTTGCAGTGCAGACCCCCTCCCCTTCTTGGGGTCTGTCAGCAAATTCATTAACTATTTTTTGGCAGCAATATTGCTAGCTGATCTACATGTCCTAGGACCTAAGTGAGTTGAAACAGAATTTCAGGACAAAGTTCCAAGGAATAGCATTAAGGGCGTTGTTATGTATCACTATGTTAAAAACACTAACTACAATTTAGCAGGAAAAAAACTGGCAAAATACTGCCTACTTCAGTCTGCCAATATTTATGAGTACTCTTGGGGCTCATCGGCGTTACAAGAAAAGAGTGAATCTAGTGGTTATATTATGTTCCGAAAATTTGGGGCCAAAACTTGTTTTTCACACAGCATTTCAAGAAAAGTATTTTGTTTTTCCCACAGATTATAATGGACAATTGACAGTAAATTGCATTTTTCTCAGGGTCATCAGCTATAATTCACAACACCCATTACATCCTCAGCAGTCAGAATCCAGACTAGCTGAAGCTTGTATAAGGCAAGAGAAAACGGACATGGACTGCCAAAGGTGGGTTTAACCAGCATCAGTCACTACACTTTTTTTGGTTTTTGTACACTGAAGACTAAAAGCGACAATTGCAGCTATTTTAAGATGTCCTTGTTTTATATGAAATGGATTTATTGGAAATTCATAACAATGTGAACAGAACATTCATCACGGATGGACTCAGTTGTATCCCGTGAATAGAATATGCTGAAGCTAAAACAGATTACATGCCAGATTAGAAGAGGGGAAGAGACCCTGCTAGGAATAGAGAGTGATTTGAATTACACAATACCCACCAAATCTTCTTTATTATCTGATTAATGGAATATCAACATGAAAAAAAATTGGAGAAACAGGGGTGAAGAATTAAATCATGATTTTGGAAATCAGTTTCAGTGCAACCAAACTTTCACCAACATTTTGGCAGTTGAAAATAATTTTGGGAATAAAGCTGTGTGGATAACATGGTCTTTTCTTCTGATTGCTTTAATTACATCTCATCAGTGATAGACTTCTCTATACCCCCATCTTCTCTGCCCCAAACTCCCTATCAGATAATGAAAGAGAAGGAAATGTACACTGGAATTGAAGGCAAAATAATAATGAAGAAAATGGACATTATCTCTAAGACACAGTAAAATTAACAATTTTATCCATTAGAATACTACATAAAAGGCAATGCAGTGAACTGAAGGAGTCTGTTGAGGACAGTTAAGAAGGCACATCTCTAGATGATTACCGCTAGAAAATGATTCCTGACATGTATCACAATTATGCTGGAGTCTGGCTGTCACTGCTGGGGTGGTTGAACACTGTGAAAAGAAAAACAGTAGGGAAAAGCTCATGATTGACTTTTGAAAAGAGATTAAAGGATTAAATAATTATAACTTGGATAAATGACAATTAAGGATGAGAAGACCTTCTAAAAGTAATTGAAGCTGAGCTCTGGAGAGGGAGTAGAACTATTCAGGTTTTTTTATGGGGCCCCAGGTAGGAAACGGAGAAAAAGAACCTGAGGGTAAAAACTGAAATCTGGTCCAGGCGTCATAGTTAAGGCAGCACAACCTTCATCACTGAGTCCTTTATTTTTCAACGTCATATATACTTTTATGCTGTAGAGGATGATCTGTTACTAACAGATGTACAAACCAAATCTGAGATACTTAATAGACGTTTATTGTCTTCTGTGTGTGCAATGCTTTCCGTGTATATGCAGCTCAGATAGGCTATCAATCAGAGGAAAAAGATGACAGAAGTAAACATTCATCAGCTATAACATGCTTCTTTTTAGGAATATATCCGATAGATATATTAGTAGATTCTTGTGGGTTTTTCCACAGGTTTGCCAAGTGAAGAGTTAATATATTACTTACATGTGAATGCACCAAAAAACTGTTCATAGGACCAACTAAACTTTTGTACATCTTGGATTTGTAGCTTTGGAAAGGCAAATATTTTAATAGATCTTTCTTCCAAAAAATAAACAATACCGTATCCTAGCAACAGTTACATAGCTGATTACAAATATCAGACTTCCCAGGGTATTATGGAATTCATTCTAGTAATTCAATTTAATTAATTCTGTCTTCAAACTAGTTACCAGCCTGACCCAGGTTCTGAAGTTTGGTAGTAACATCAAATGTAACTGAGACTGCAGCTTCTTCCGGGAGATGGGTATGTATCAGTGCAGGAAAGACTAAGAAAATTCATCAAGTCGGTAATTATGGCACTGGTTTTAAAAATACCTTAAAATGAAGTTCATTTTTCTTACAAAGCCTCTCTTGGCAGTTTGTGGAGGAGGTAGCCGTATGTTTGAGAGATTTCTACAGCACTGGTATTTATCACGGAGTTGAATGCGGTGGAAGATTTGAAGCAGTTAGCTACAGAAGTATGTACACTGCTGCTCAAGAGGAATCCCTGTCTTAAGAAGTGCAAAACCTGATAAATCTTCCCAGCTCACAAGGTTCAGTTTGTGTTTTGCTTTCAGAGGCTGAATACCATTGCCCTGCTGGGGTCACGCCAGTTCTGTTCTGTGGGGTATGCAGGGGTTTTATCAGTATGAAACCATTTAAAAGAAAAAAAGAAAAGAAAAAAAACCCCAAACCTCCAGTAAGACAGACAAAATTACATAGATAAGACAGTTGCTTTTTACATATGAGTGGTTCTGTAGGAAAGAAAACATTGACTCAAATGTTGAAAATGCCTCCCTCTCCGTTCATTAAAAACTGCTCCTTGCAGTGATTAGTCCAAATCAGTGTGTATTCTGTGCCAGGGATCGTTAATGGGTGGACAGTAGAAAGACCGTCATGTTGGATTTCTGGTATCTTGATCTCGTGCAAGGGACAGGCTCTTCAAGCACTGGCTGGTAAATACAGTGCTCTTGATGATCTGCCACTGGACAAAGCTTTCAGCAAGAGCGTACAGGTACTCCTGACCGAAATATGTTTATGTTCTGTTATTTTGCAACGGAAAATACTGCAAGGACCACGTACAGTGTTTTCAAGTCTATACCTTCAGTAGGAACTAAAAGCACAGTCATGCTGCTCTCCCCATTTCCTTGAGATTTGTCCTCTTTAAGTGCCTCGGGGATGAAACCAGTAATTTGAAATTTGCATCCATATTATCTGTTGCCTTCCCCATCCATATGCACTGTCTCCAAAAGCCCAGGGCAAAGATGCCATTATACTCAGTCACTAACAAACCAGGTGCAGTCAAGAGATCTACCAGAATGTTAATAAAAGGTCTGACGAAGAACAAAAAATAAACAAACCTGCTATTGTGCCTGTAAGAATTGCTGCTACCAGGAAATTAAAAAATTACACGTGGCATATGCTGCCTGCCTACACTGAGCACTGCCGTTCTGCTCTGAAATCATGTCCGTCAGGTACAAAGAAAGTCAAGTAAATTGAATTGCAAAAAAAAATCAATTTGCAAAGTCTGGTGAGATTCCAAAAATTTCATTCTCTTCTGTGCATCTCTGACACTACATGCTTATTTTTATGGTTTAAAACAAAACTCTAAAGAATCACAAAATTGTGTACATCTCATTCTTGAAAGATGGCTTAGACTTAAATTAAAAAACCTGAGTTTTGCTGAAGCTTCACCATGGTCAGAGGACTCAAAGCTCCACAATATGTTGTTTTAAAAGATAAGGAAATAATGAATTGGCTAGAAGCGTGTTTATGTGGTTTCAAAGTTCAGTAGTGTGAGGGAAAAATGATACTGGAGATTGATTGAAAAAGACATAGATTTTTTTTAAAAGTAATCAGAGTACAGCTATTTTAGAAACCAGAAACTCTGTGTATAGTGCTACAGGACTCACACAAACATGAGAACTGAATCCATGTAAGAACCAGGGATCAGAAAGACTACACTTCTGTCAGAGATCTGTTCTATCAGACATTGTTCCCACTTCCGTCTGGATGTCCCAGGACAGAAGTGGCCTTGGATGTGCGGGGCTACTAGCCAGAACCACGGGGCCAGTCTGGTAGAAGAGGCCATGGGATGCTCTTGTGAATCCTTTTGAGTATCTTCATTGGTTGCTGCAGGGCTCTGGGCTGATGAAGCCTTTTGGCTTGGGAAATGTTTCTGTTTTGTTTTAGACAACTGCACTGACAAATTATTTAAATTACTGAAAAGCAGCATTTTCTCTTATTTGTATTGCCCTGGTGAAATTTTCTGTGCTGCAACTATTGTGTGTGTGCACATTTTGGTGACAGAGGTTTGTGTAGCCCCAAAGAAGCAGCAGCACGCGCTGCACGTGGGATTGCTTTAACCACGGTGGCAACAGGTTCTTGCCCAGGGTTTGTCCCCAGCACCCCATCCCCTCTTTTGAGGCTGCCACGTGGGACTAGGGCTCCATTTTCTGAAAAGTTACAGAGATTTAAGACGTCACAGAAGTGTCTTGCTGGATGTAGCATATTTCTCTCCTTCTCTATTCTTCTGTAAGGGTGCTACACGAGGAAGGCCCCCCTCCGCTTGGCATGGGCAAGAGAGAAAGGCCCGTCCGTTAGGTTAGTAGCCTTAGTTACTGCCAACTAATGCAGTAAGTCCAGTGTCGAATAGGAAATGTCTGTAACAAAAGTTCAGGATTCACTTGATAATTGCAGGAGAGAAAGAGGGACGGGGAAGACAGGTTTGCTGTAGGTATACAGAATGAAATTTGTTTTAATGTTTTGCCTTTAAAGATATGGAAACATATAGATCAACTGTCTAATTAAAATGATGGGGTTTAGGGTACAAAATGAAGACCTCAAATAGAAAATGTCACATTTATGTAATTTAATGTGACTTTTTCCCTAAATGTGTACTGTAAGTACATTTGAGCAGAGTTCCAGTCTCTGGAGTACATGAAGACAGTAATTACGGAGAAGTATTTAGAACAATATTTGGGCAAGGCTACAAATGTGACAAACCAAGATGATGATTTTTCATCCCCACTGCTGGGATTTTTCCTGTAGTCACCAGCACTGAGACTCCCGGCGGTCAGTCTCCTGTCCCAGAGAATAAGCAGCTCTTCAGCTGGATGGACTTGGCTGCAGGTTCGCATTGTGCGGACTCCAGCACCCTCTAATGGTGCAGCCACTCGCTCGCCATGTGTTCCTACACACCTATCAACAAATGACTGCATTTGTAATAACGAGACTAATTTTGCTGCAAGTGGCCACTTTTTCACTCGGTGCCAATTAAAAGTTTTGTAATCCTTTGAACAGCTTTACTTGCAATCTGTGCCGACAGACCTCTATATACCCTGCCCATATTTCTACATGAAGTTATGATAAATTTTTACAGTGGGGGATGGGGCGACTGAGAAATCTGAGCGAGCGGGAAGCAGGTGACAACTAAGAGCAAGACACCATGCACGCAGCTTAGTCAAAGGCAAGGCAAGTACTATCGTACAGGACAAAGAGAGCTGGGAAACCTGTGGGGGGAAATGTCAATCCACAATTAGTTTCAATATTAGTGGTAGGATAATTATCTAAATCTAACTTTTGTCCCAGAGATGCAGAGAGAGATCTTAAAAGTGGTATGGACAGACACAGCTCTAGTCACTTCATTAGAGCTCTGATGATTTACTTCAAGTGAGTGTATTCTGGTGGTTTCCTTAATTTACTTTACCCACTGCAAGGTAGTATCACAATGTTGTATATAGATTAATGTGGATAAAAGTAAGGAAAAGAACCATTTTGTGGGTGCACAAACTCATGTAAGATGCAGGAGTCCCAGTACAAAGTGGCAAAATCCTCCTGAAAGTAACAAAAAGTAGGTTTTCCTGAGGTTTCTGGGAAGGCGTTAATGTGTAAATGTGGCAGCTTGTTACATGTAGTGGAGAGTTCTTGCTGAATATAGCAAAAGTACAGCTTGCTCGTAGGTTAGTACCAGTCAATCCGCATTACACATTCACCATCTCCCAGTACTTAGCTGGAAAGATGGTGACGAGAAGGGAAAGCTTTTATAAAATGTGTCTCTCTCTGAGAAGTCCCCAGTAAAAGTAATAGGATCTCTTGGGAAGTCTGAAGATGATCAGTTGCTCAGAACCCCAGAATCATAGAATGGTTTGGGTTGGAAGGGACCTTAAAGATCATCTAGTTCCAACCCCCTGCCCTGGGCAGGGACATCCTAATTCTTTGGCCCATTAGTCCTTTGAACTTTCTGATATGACAGCAATCAAAGAAAATTGCTGTATTCTGACCTGTTTGAAACTAACTGTGAAGGCTACCGAAAACCTCCAGCTACAGCAAAAACTGCCACTGCTGTTGGACAGTGTGTAAGCCGCGGTTCATGCTGCAGTAACTACACACAACGCTCTGGATGACAGCCAGGATATTAATCAGTCATTATGGAGCTCTGCACAGCCAATCTCCGGAGCAGCTCTCTTTTTTTCCCTCTGCAATCAGCTGTTTAATTCCAATTTTTCTGAAAAAGCTTGGTCTAACTCCCCTGCAAGTGCTGGGGCGCAGCATTTTTGATAGAGAGCCCAAATCTGATATGATTAGCTATAGCGTGTAAGATTTATCTACTTACCTACAAGTACGGCATGTGGCAGTCCAAGATACGATGAAGGAAGGGAGGGTTGCTGTGTTTTCCTACAGTAAATAACAGAACAGGCCAGCCGTTAGGCCCACAAACCTTTTTCAGATCACCAGGGAGGTCAGAAGCCAGGGCTCTCAGCTGCCTGTCAGGGTTGGGTTTGGTTCCCTTTTCAGGTCATGGATTATCGCATCTTCTTAGAGATCTCTGTCACCGATAAGCAAAACCACATGTAACCTACCCAGATATAAATATGTCTGACAATAAAAAAATTAAATAAGTTACACCTTTATTTTACACTCGCTAGCTTAAAAGTAGTTTGAAAAGTTAGATCTTCACAAGGTTTGGCTCATGACTGTTTACAACTGCTTGGTAGCTATCTTTCCACATACCTTCAGGGTTTGCGTATATTACAAGCTTAAGCAAGATTTTGAAATGAACAGTGGGGGAAGTAACTTGCACAACTTTGATTTTCTGAATTAGAATATAATTTCGAAATGCGTGCTGTAGTCTGTGCACAGTTTCACGTTCAACACTGGAAATGCAAACTGCATTTTCCAGTTGTGCATTTTTAGAGGAGAATAAATTGTTTTCTACCACGTGTAATTTTTTAAGAGCTTTTTCGCATATGACAGACAGCATTTTGGTGAAATTGGTACATGTGATCCTTTGGGTTTTTATGCAATAGGTAAATTGTTGTAAAATCTGGCATTCGTTTCCTGAGTTTATATTGTTTCCTGATGTTTTTTAGCTATTTTTTGGACCAATGACAAAGCCAGTGCCATCTTAGCTGGTGTCACTCTTGCTCTAGTCTTCAGACTACAGCTCTTTGTAATGAATGCCCAGAGTCTCCATGGCACTCATGAGTCGTCACCACCTTCCTTTCTCTAAGCACCCAAAAAGTTATGTTTTTCAAGGAAAAGCCAGCGACGATGAACCTTATTTGAATTACCCTACAGCTGCTAGTACTTGATTTTCTTATCTGCCTTCCTAAGCGCTGCAGTCTGGCGTAGTTTGAAATAGTCTAGTTACACACGTGGGTGATATCTCAGCTTTCTGAGCTCTGCAGAACCTTGCTCCTCTGTTTGAAGGGCTGTGTGTGATGTGTATTAGCAGGAAACTGCTCATGGCCAGAATGAAACTTAACGATATAGATATTGCTGAGGATTATCCCCCATCGCCCTAAGCCACTCTCTGAAGTCGGGCTGCCTACAACTGTTGTAGCTGGTGTGGAGCCCGGTGAGGCTGCACATCCAGAGAGGGCTTGCTTTACTTTGTAAAACTGGCTGAAGCTCAACTTCAGATTCAACATTTGTTTCGAATAACGTCTGTAGTGTTCATTTCTGAAAAGGGCACAAGGTACCTTACACCAGTTCTATCTGACTCCAGCTGGCACTTTCAAATGGGAAGCTACCACTTGAACCCCAAGTGCAAAAAAATACATTATAAAAATCACCAGAGGTCGCATGATTATTTTTGTTTTAAAGAGCTGTATTTGGGAATCTGTTACCTCAGATGAGCTCATGTTTATATGACTAAGTCTCCCCTGGAAGCCCATGAGACCAAAGAACTTTGAAGATAATCCATGTGGATCTTAGAACGCAGAAAAACTGGCGGTTGAACAAAAAAAATAGTCTTAACTTTATTTACAGAGGCATTATCTGAAAATGTCTGCTCACTTCTACAGTGTTCCATTGCTATCTGTTGGAGAGGTGCCCTCCTGCTTCATATACCCACACGCAGGAAAAATGTGTGATGGATGTGCCGTGCCTCCCATCTGTATGATGGGAGTTTTGAGATGTTAGGAGAGGAGATTCTGTGAGTTGCTTCAAGGAGCAATTTATCTCACAAAGCGTTTTTAAAATCTGACTGTTTGTAAAATGCATTGCTGGCAAAAATGTTGGCTTCTCAGCTCTACACAGTGCGGGAAAGGAGGAGAAAGCAAGCAGGCATTCACATCTTCCTCTCCCAAATCCTCAAAATGTGGAGTGTGCGTGTCCTCAGTCCCCTCCCGGAATGTTGTGGAGGGGGACATTTCTCTTTCCATTGACTATATATAAAACATAGACTCTGGATTTCACAATCTAAGTCAGATGTCTGAGATTTCACGGTTAGGGTTACGTGCAGCTCAGGCCAATGTGTGTTATGGTATCTGCAGAGCACTTTTGCTACAGCAGGGACTATCCAAACTCTTGGTTCAGCGGGACCACACACAGAAAATTAAAACAAGTGCCAAAAAGTTCAGGTTTTGTACTAAAATAGTTTACTAGCCTGAAGAAGAAGAGAACAGTGATCGTATAGACTGTGAGTGGGTGGAGGATAGGTTAAGACAGCTGTCACCTCATTACTGAACAAATTCTTTGAGAAAATCAGAGGTTGTATGTCATCATCTCCACCTTAAAATACTGAAAAGTAAATACGGAATTACTGTGTGGTCTAAGGATTTGTAGCTGATGTCTAAACTTTCAGGGATTTGGGCAGCGGAATGGCGAATGTGGTACTATACTCAGAGAAGCTGATAGCAGCAGTGCAGACCTGCAAGTTGGATACCAGCAATAGGGAAAGTTTTAGAACAAATTCTGAGGGGAGAAAATGAAGAGCAAAGAGGTGATTGGAAAGCGTGGTGAATTACCCCAGGGTTTTCTCAGGAGTACATTCGGTCAGATAAATCGCTCTCTTGATGAGAGAACTAATTTCCTTAACAGGGGCAATATAGTGGATTTAATTAACTGAAGCCTTAACTGAAAACACGTTACTGCATGTGGAAATGAGGGGGATTCCGACGGGAATTCAAAGGGGGTTCTGGAGCAGACTGGGGGAGTGGGGATCTCTCTTTTTTTTTTTTTTTTTTTACATTAAATGCCGTGTTATCAGGTTGTTGGAGGGAATGCTCCTTTTGTTCCGCAGTTTGTCCTGAATCTGATTTTCCCACGTATATGCGCTCATATATTCCTATGTATATAGGAATACCCTTGGTTTGTGTGTAGGAAATTCGGCTGGTGGTGTTGGTGCAGAGACAGGATGGTCCTACACAAAACCCAGGATAATCTTAATAGCACAAAGCGCAAAATAGTGTGGTTACTCATAGGGAGGGCTTTTAGGATAAAGATCCACCAGTCGGAGAGAGCGCAGGGGCAGGACGTTAAGCTAGCGCGGGAGACNCCAGGCCGCTCAGCCGAGCGCCGAGCGCCGCCCCGCCCCGCTCCGCCGCCGCCCGGTGCGGGCCGGGGCCGCGGGGGAAGATGGCCCTGTCGCGGGGGCTGCGGTGCTGCCAGCGGGCCTTCGCCTGGCTGCCCGTCCTCATCATCGCCCTCGTCGTCCTCTGGTCCTACTACGCCTACGTCTGCGAGCTGTGCCTGGGTGAGCGCCGGCGGGCGGCGGGCCGGGGGCGGGGCGG
>VXBO01010329.1:253321-294813 GCA_013400135.1 Rhinoptilus africanus | reverse complement strand
GACTGGGGGGAGAGGGGGATGTGTGCCCGCTGCGGGGGGCCGGGGTGTCGCCGGACGATAAAGTTCAGGGGGGATTTCCGCTTCACGCGGTGACAAAAATCAGTCCGTGCCTCGCGTTGCAGTCGCTTTTTCGTGTTCTGAAGAGGAAAAAAGAAAAGGTTACGTTACAAAACAAGGAACCTGGTGCGGGGTCTGGAGCACAGGCCTTGTGAGGAGCGGCCGAGGGGGCTGGGGGGGTTCAGCCTGGAGAGAAGGAGGCTGAGGGGAGACCTCGCTCTCTGCAACTGCCGGAGAGGAGCCTGTAGCCGGGGGGGTCGGGCTCTTCTCCCAGGTAACAAGTGATAAGACAAGAGGAAACAGCCTCAAGTTGTGCCAGGGGAGGTTTAGATTGGATATTAGGAATAATTTCTTCGACAAAAGGGTTATTGAGCACCGGAACAGGCTGCCCAGGGAAGCGGTGGAGTCGCCATCCCTGGAGGTATTTAGAAAACGGGTGCCCGTGGTGCTGAGGGACGTGGTTTAGTGGTGGATTTGGCAGTGGTGGGTTAACAGTTGGACTCGATGATCGGAAAGGTCCCTTCCGACCTAGATCACGTCAGTCAACTGCTACAGTAGCACGGAAACCTGTACCTTTTAGAAAGGAAATGTTTGGCACTGGCTAGTAATTGTATAGGCTTAATGTAACAATTTGGCTACATAAGTTACAAAGTTTCTTGTGTTTACTATGTTCTGGTTTGGTGAATGAGCAAAACCTCATTACTGAAAGAGATGTTTGCTAGGTCTGGTGGAGATGGAGGGGAAAGCCCGTAGCCTGGACTTCTGAAATTGGGAGGAGGAGCGTGCGGCCCTTTCCTTTCAGAGCAGGTAAACTGGGCGAAGGAAGCCACCGTTCTCAGAAAGGTAGTTTGAGATGTTTCTGTGAAAAGAGCTGCCGTCAGGTACTGTACAGCAAACTTAAATCAGATTTTTGTTAGGGTCGCCAATGCAGTAAGTTTTTTCTCAACAGGGACAAAAATGAAATGCAGCTTCTTTGATCTGTTTTGATCGGCAGCTAGGCAAAACCCTTAAATACTTCATGACATTTTATTCCATCTCTGAGCGTGTAGGCTGTTTCTTTCTAGAATTCGCATGAAACAGTATCTCCAAGGTGCATGTAACTGTCGATTAGACCAAGTGATAAAAAATTTAGAGTTTTTTTCTGAAATGTCAGTCTTTTGAAATATGTTTTGTTCGCAGTGCTGTGCAAATTCAGTAATGTTTAACACTGGTTAATTTCAAATCTCAGTGCAGCTATTAGGAAAGACTCTGCTGATTTAAGTGGGGCTTGGGTTGGGCCTGTGTTATTCTGCAAATGCTGGTTAAGCTGGAAGGAGCTCATCTCGCTGCCTAGAATTACAGCTTAAAATCACTCCTTTGCCCACACTTATCTATTTTTTTTTGCCTCATCTTTCTCTCATGCATTTTATTTGTGTGTGGAGGAGGCTATCTATACAGAAGTTGAAATGACTAAGTTAATTATTTTAGGATTTGAACATTAACTTTTGGCATGTGCAGTTACTTGCAAACCAGCTCTCAGGACATTCTCTCTCTTCCAGATTTCTAATATTGCAAGGCTATAGTGTTGCCTTTTTTTAGGTTTCCATTGTGTATTGCCATTTCTGCTGTTGCAAGCTTGTAAATAGTAGATGCTCTGTTTGGATTCTTGATTTTCATCTTTAGTTGTGCCGACTGCTGAGGATTGAAAGTAGTGTGGGGGTGATGCCCTAGAGGTATCTCATGATACAGGGTTTTAAACTTTCAGTGACTGGTATGGCCACAGGTCAATAGACCAGAGGAGGCCTTGGTTTCGTGTCTGGTGGGTGGTTGCTGCCACAGTGAGAAC
Organism: Rhinoptilus africanus; assembly: GCA_013400135.1. Classification (NCBI taxonomy): domain Eukaryota; kingdom Metazoa; phylum Chordata; class Aves; order Charadriiformes; family Glareolidae; genus Rhinoptilus; species Rhinoptilus africanus. The sequence goes on along the minus strand of VXBO01010329.1, from coordinate 292,931 downwards.
GATGACCCAGTGTCCTGTGATAAAACCTTTTACATAATCTTTATTTAGGAGTGTGCTCTTTCCTCGAGTAAAATCCTTAGAAAGGCCATGCTGCAAGTGCGACATACTTCAGGGGGAAACCAAACACTACTTGTGAAAACCGTGCTCTTCATAGTTTGATTTGCAGGAAACCAAAGGGAAAACAAAAGGTTTCTGAAGTGTCTTGTTCATCTGAAATTGAGCGTGCAGAGACACGGCAAATATTTGATCTTTTTTTCATCTGCATTCTTGTGTAGATCAAAATTGTTAGCATGGTTTTAAGAAAAGCTACTTTCATTAGTTAAAGCAAAACCTCTTGCTTGCTACTCTGATTTACATTTTCCAAGTTTGTTATACGGGTAAGATGATAGAGTGAGTCTTGAAGAGTAGAGTTTCTTTCCAGGCACTGGCTGTAGGCTAGAAGTCAAAGGCTTCAATCCCTCAATCACTTCTTTTTCTGTACAGTCTGCAGAATTACTGAATGGTATGTGTAACCTTTCAAATCTTTGAGTCTTCCAACAGTATGATCTTATTTTTGTAGGATTACGGTGCCTGTAGGAGATGATCTACGGCCACTAGTTTCCTTTCGTTCCTCTGTTACTCCAAGGAGCAACATATTTTGATTGTAACCTTTAGATTCAAGGCTATAGACTTGATGTAAGGGGCTCCCATCCCATGAATTATCTTTGTCTTCCAAGCAGTATTCTGTGAAGGTACCACAGAACTGCTCTATTTTCAGTTAAAGAAAGATGTCTTTACCTTTTCTGTTAAACTTGGATGATGACTTTTAAAATAATGGATGGGTTTTTAAATAATCAGCAGAAGTAGACATTGGGCAATGTACCCTTTGCTAGTTGCTCAAAGTGGTTCTGTTAGTAGGGACTGTTCCTATGATTACAGTAAAGTACGGAGGGGTTGTAAAACCTCTGATAGTAGGAAGCGTAAAAGTAATTGAGTCATTACAGTGTATCCTTTGATGCTGATTAGACCAAAGCCAAGACAATTTGTAATTTTTATTTATGCTGATGCAGAAATGCATTTGGGCATGGCTTACTGTGGGGGATCAAGACCACCTAGAGACTAGTACAAAGCAGGCTACAAGTACATGCTTATAAATATGTGCATAGAGATGTTGCTTGGACAGTTATTAGAGGAGCCTTGGTAATCTTGTCACATCACTGTCACCAGTGGATTATTCTTTTCATATTTCTAATGTACAAGTAAACAAAATATATTTTACAACAAGGGAAAACAAAGCATAAGTAGCAATTCCCGAACATCTTGTTGTGGGTGTCATTTGCGTGAGTAAACAAGGAATTGTTTTGGATGCTTTTGATTTGATGCTAAGCTGTGGGCTCTCTTTGTGGCTGTTGAATTTGAACTTTTTTCCTAAAATGGCTCTATATCAAATAGAAACATTATTTGTCACAAACGTTTGTGGGAATCCTATTTGCCCTGTAGACACGTGTTTTTTCTTTTCCAGTGACGCTGAGCAACCCTGTGGAAAAAGGTATGAGCATTCAGTTTACTATTTGACATTCAGTCCTTGTGTAAAAGATGCACAGATGTTCTAGTTAAAATATTAAAAATACTTTCTGTCAATTTTTTTAAACTTGCATACTTTTCAGTGTTGCCTTCCTGTAATTACACATTCAAGAAGTATATACAGAATGCATTGTTAGACATGCAGTAAGTTATGGATGAAATGCCTCTGTTTAGTCGCAGTATAAGCAGAAGAACATGAAAAGGCTTTGATCCCTTTTACTCGTTCAGAAAAAACTATGTATATCTATGTGTATATACCCATGGCCCTTTTGTCCCTGTGAGTTTTACATTTTCTGAGCTGATTTTACAAGCCAAACTGCAAAGACTAGTTCTGTTCTGTGGCCTGCCAAAAGTGAAAGCTTTTTGTAATGTTTTTCGTAGGGAAGCTTTTGCAGAAGATGTTCTGCTTGGTTCTGTTGACTGCTAACCATCTAATGAGTGGTAACAGTAACTTTCAGTTACTGCCACAGATGAGTTAGAGCAAAGGTTTCTGTCTCATTATTATGTGTCTCGAACACCTTTCGGATTCGTTTGGTAGTCCAGGTTGGCAGACTTGTTTCTCAGGACCCAGATGCAGAACGAGTTGGGCAGAACAGCAGGATCACTTGACAAGGCTTTTTCCGCTGGTGTGTTGTTGGAAGCCACAGTCGTGTTCTAGGAACAAGGGATTAGTTGCCGTTTTAGTATTCCTCTTCTTTCCTGGAGGTGCTTTGGCCGCATTTGGCTAGTGGCCTCTTTCATTTCTTCTTCCAGGGTTATGAAGGATAAAGTAGGTGTAGTGGTTTTCAGCTGGCAAAGTGTCCCATGAAGAACACTGCCAGCTGATACTTTACAGATCCTCCAGATTGCTGCCGCAAGTAAATTCTCTTTCCGCTGGAGAGCTGTCCTAATATTTACAAATGTTACAGAGAAACTGTTACTTACAGAAAGCATGATGTTAGTGATTATTCAGCAGAAGGAAGTTATTAGTTGCCTAATCTATTAGTGCATCTCCAGGTCAGCTTCCTCTAACATGCTGCTCTATTGCTTTATCAACAGCACTAAACCTGTTGGAAGATTTATTTCCTACATGTTAATTTAAAAAGGACTGAGCTCTACCTGCAGGTAGTATAAGGGTAACTTCTCAAACAAAGAGCATAATAATGAATTATTTTTGATTCACGGATCAGTCACACAATCCATCGCATTCTTGTAAGCTGTGTCAGATCCTTTGCCATCTCATTAGAAGGTCTCAAAGCTGTGTTTGCCCTCTTACCAACTGCATTTTCACACGGTCAGTCTTGCCTAAGAAGTTAGGAAGTGTTTGGATTTTAGACTTTTCTTTCCACTAGTAGTAGTTCCTTTAATCTCAGTTTGCTAGAATTTGAGGCTTAAGTGAAACAGGGGAAAGAGTTTATTATTATGATTAAATGGTGTTTTTAAATAAAACTGTCTTGTAACTGTTTATAATGTCTTAGTGAGTCAAGTATTAAAGAAATAACAGTCAAATAGCTTGTGTAGCTGAAGGGTAACTGCTGTTTGGCTTTCTGAACCACAGGATGCCTGCTTACGCCCAAAGTCTTTGAAATAAAGTTTGCATGTCGAAATAAGATTACTTTTATGCATGCTGGATTTCATGTGATAATGTTTTGTCTAGTGGATTACAGTGCTTTCTCAATAATCACAAGACCTGTTTTGCTTAATTTGAGGGATGTTTTCCTGATCTGTTTTATTGGATCAACTGTGGCAAATCTAAAAGATGTTTAATAAGAGATTAGATTTTTTTTCTGCTGATGTGGATTTCTGCTAGAGCATGTTATTTCTCTTCAACTCTGGTAGTTGGTGAAGAATACATTGCATGCATGAGTGGGCAGTACACTGATAATATGGTGCTGTGATTCTAAGTGCCTTTAGTAGCAACTGAACCCAAAATTTGGAGATGCTGGAGTATTGCAGTATTAACGCTTATGCTGCTCAGCACCAGCGAGTTCTGCTTTGCCTGTGCCTAGGATATGGGGAGGAGACAGGAATCCTGTCATTCTCAGTGATACGGGATTGTCACCTGCCCTGTGGCTGAAGTTTCTTACAGCTGTGTCTTCCTCACCCACGGAATCAGATTGGGTGGGGAAGGGGAGGCTTTTGAGATAGGTAACTGCTGCCTGCAGCCACAGATCTCTGAAATTCTGCTGACACTTTGAGCATAAGGTTTAGCCTTATTGTAATACTGGTTGGTACTGTAAATCTCTCTTTTTTTCCTTTATTTTTTTGTAATTGTTGTGAAAGATTGGAATTATGCCCATCATGAATGAAACTTTTGCTTAAGAAGTCATTGTTCTGCTTCTGTTTTTTGTTATGTTTTGTTTTGTTTTTTAGTGGCCTATCTTATAATATTCCATATTCTCTTTGTACTCTTTGTGTGGACATACTGGAAGTCTATTTTTACGCTCCCGGTGCAGCCAGGCAAAAAGGTAAGAGTCCAAGCACTTTTTCATTCATTGCAGAATGAAAGCAGGGATGCTAAAGAGAACTCAAAAATCCTTCAGTCTAGTTGATATGGACAAATTATTGGATTTCCTAAAGGGATGGAAAGTGACTTAGAGTTGTTCATAAAACTGGAGTATTTTACCATTCTGAGAATACTCTGACTCCCCAATGAGTGGGATTTAAATCAGAGGTGGTGTTAACTTTTAAAGCTGCTTTTCCAGGTGTTCCAGGAGCTGATAGGATTTTTCATGTTGAGAATAATAGGATTGATGATTATTAACTTTCATATTTATAATGTCGTTATCTCTAAGCATTTAACAAGTTGCAGGCCAAATCCTGAGGACCTTCCTTAACCTAGCCTTGCTGGAGTCCCCTGAGTAAGGACCTCCAGTTCTGGTTTGCAGTCTTCATGGAAGATGTTACAGTGCAGGTGGAAATGGTTGCTCTTGTAATGGCAGTGGGGTTTCTTGATCTCTTGAGACAGATTGTCGTGGTATATATGTGAACATTCAGTGTCCCACCGCAATCCAGCATTGCCCGCTCTGCTGGGAGCCCTTTGCCGCCTGGAGCAGCGTAGTGGTTAAGTTTGCTTCATTTGTCAGACTTTTTTTTTGTATTAGTGAGGGATGGAGGAATTATTTACATTTTAAACATGCTGAGATTGTGATGTTGCATGTCTGTGGCAGTGAGGACTGTGGCTATGTGCATAGCGTATGGCTTTTAATTTGGTGCTAGGTATACACATAGCTCCAGTGGCTCCAGTCCCTGTAATTCCTTGATAGCAGCCGTGTGGAGAAGGACTTGAGGGTGTTGGTTGATGAGAAGCTCAACATAAGCTGACAAAGTGCGCCTGCAGCCCAGAAATCCAACTGTATCCTGGGCTGCATCAGAAGCAGCGTGGCCGGCAGGTGGAGGGCGGTGATTCTGCCCCTCTGCTCCGCTCTGGTGAGACCCCACCTGCAGTACTGCCTCCAGCTCTGGGGCCCCCAGTGTAAGGACATGGACCTGTTGGAGCGGGTCCAGAGGAGGCCACGAAGACGATCAGATGCTGGAGCGCCTCTGTTATGAGGACAGGCTGAGAGAGTTGGGATTCTTCAGCCTGGAAAAGAGAAGGCTCCAGGGAGACCTTATAGTGCCTTGCAGTACCTAAAGCGGCTACAGGAAAAGACTCTTTACCAGGGAATGTAGTGACAGGATGAGAGGTAACGGTTTTAAACTGAAAGAGGGTAGATTTAGGTTAGATATCAGGAAGAAATTCTTTCCTGTGAGGGTGGTGAGCCCCTGGCCCAGGTTGCCCAGAGCAGCTGTGGCTGCTCCATCCCTGGAGGGGTTCAAGGCCAGGCTGGATGGGGCTTTGAGCAGCCTGGTCTTGTTGGAACCAGATAACTTTTAAGGTCCTTTCCAACTGCAACCATTCTATGATTCCCTGGTCAGCAGCACCATGAAAGATAAGTGTAACAATTACTACAGTAGAGAGAAACTGAAGTTCACTAAAGTAGTGATTTAAACTAGATTGTTTCATGAATAATACTTTAGTGAAGGGTTTGGTTTTGGTTTTTTAATGTAGGTGGCTTATTTTAGGACAAGAGTGTGATTTAGTAGTTGGAGCACAAGACAGTCAGAGGCAGACGTGTTTCAATTCTTTTTCTACCAAATACTTTTTCATGTTGCTGGGATTGGTGGATTTTTTTTGCATTTTGTTTTGCCTCCTTATGAAATACTAATAAATCACTATGGAGCCATAGAATGAGCATGATGTTTGTGTATCTCTCTTTGTCTAACAAACACTTTCTCATATTAGATTAATCTCATTAGAAGTAGTGGGAGGTAAATATGTTTCCAAACTTGCCTGTATTTTAAATACTATCTCTGCTCCCCATGGGTAACTGCTCCTCTCATGACTTCTGCTTCTAGTATCATATGTCCTATGCTGACAAAGAGCGCTATGAAAATGAAGAAAGGCCGGAGGTGCAGAGGCAAATTCTCGCTGAAATGGCAAGGAAGTTGCCAGTGTACACGCGAACGGGGAATGGAGGTCAGCTGAGCGGAGCACTGTGTTTCTCTAAATCTAATCAAGCATGCTGCAGTAGCGTGTGCTGGCAGTCCGGCTGGTACTGCCGGCTGGTGGGGCATTCCTAACGCTGCCGCACGCACCGAGGAACTCCTGTGTGAATAGCGCTAATGCCTTCTCTCTCAGGTTTTATGTTTGGGAAAGCAAAAAAGCCTTGAATGCTTCTGTTCCTCTTCATTGGAGTATCAGGTGCTGCCTTTGAGAAGCAACGTGTTACCCGTTGTATTTTCTGTTCAAAAGCGTACTCGTGTTGTCTGTGTTTAGCAAGAGAATGATAAAATCGGTACTCATTTTTACTTAAAATGGAGTCTCACTGAGAGGTGCAGGATATAATTCTGTGAGCAGATTTCTGGCCCTTGTTCTGTGATTAAATGCTTAGTGCGCTCCTCTCAAAGGTTAACTAAATCCATGTGCATGTTGGAGGCTCTGACCCATTCATTTCTGTCAGACCAGCCAAAGAATTCTAAAGTCAAGAACTGCTCTACAGGCAGTGATCAAAACGGAGTGTGTGTACAGGCTGAGTAAGCGTGGAAGCCAGAGGGAAGTGTACAATATTGTTTTAAGGCTTTTAAGCTGGTTGTAGGCTTTGCAGCGAGGATTGTTCCCTGCTTCTGCAAGTCTCCAGAAGAATGATGAGCCTTGCTTATCTGATTATGACTTGGCAGCACAAATCAGCTGCAAATGCCCTCATCTTTTGAAGGCATAGGAGAAAGAATACAAATAGTTAGGAAATCTAGAATATTAACTAACATGTTGAAAAAACCTTTTCTATTATTTGGCATTAACATCTCTCTAATTTCAGGTATTCGATTCTGTGATAGATGCCAGCTAATAAAGCCTGATCGTTGTCACCATTGTTCTGTTTGTGCCATGTAAGTTCCTGGATTGGTTTTGGCTGAGGTGAATGCAGTCACCCCCGAGTTATGGGCATGGGCTGGTCCTTCACGTGTCCTTTTGCAGATAAAGGCACCCGAGTACCTCTGTGCCAGCTGCGCCCCCAGTGTGTCTTCCTGTGGGACAGCGTTAGCACTTGCGTTGCTGCTATTTGTGGCCTTGGAGCGTTTGCAGTTCCCACACCTACAAGTGTATCAGCGTTAAGTTGCTAGGCAACATGCCATCTAGCGAAAATTAACTAATTAACCTAAGAAGGTTAAAATAAAGTATGAATCAGACTTTTTTTTTTAGTTTGGGTTGTTTGTTTTGGTTTTTTTTAATTCCAAGCTTTTACCTGTGGTGTAAGAACTATTTTTTGCAGAACTATTAAGCCCTCTAGTGCAGAGATCATTTTAGTTCCTTATTATCTTGCTGAGTATCAAAGACATTGATCTTGAAAAAGTAATAAATGTTCCCTCTTAAAATTACATCTAAATGAAAAAATTCAAAGAGACAGCATAGTCTTGAGTTTGTGCCACGTAGAAATCTGTTAGATTCTTGTTAAAATACAGAGGCTTTTGCTATTGATCTGCAGTTGGCAATTACCTACCAAATAAAAATTTTCCATTTTTCTTTTTTGTCCTTTTGCAGATGTGTGCTAAAAATGGATCATCACTGTCCGTGGTATGTCTCAGATATTGCTTTGCAGTTTTCTGAAAGGAGAGGCTGTGTAAATATATTTCTTCCACAGAACAATGTCTGTGTGCCTCTTCCAGTTTAGACCACGCATCATGTTACTTGGGAAATTTAATAGAATAATTACACTTTGAAATTGCCTGAAATGTTTGATATTTTGAAAGACATCATTCTTGTTTGTTCCAGAAACTATGTGTAAAAAAGCTGTTTTATCAATATAATTTAAAACCCATCTGCTAATTCAGTCTTTGACTATTATTAAAATTTTAAAGGGATTTCAGCTTAGCCTTTAATTTTGGGTATCTAATTGTTTCAGCATGCAGTTGGTGTTGCTTTCAATATTAATATTTGCACGCCGATTGTTTCTGAAGGGATGCCTGCCACCTCTGCATGGTCAGAGACAGTTTGTGTAGGTGGTGCATGGATGAATTAAGTTTTATACTTTTTGAGAATTGCTGACACTAAATTTCTTAAACTCCTTTTTTTTTTTTTTTAATAAACAGGAAGATTTCAGAAATCAGAAGCCACACAAACATTTCCCCACCTGAACCTCCCTGATAATCCTAAATTGTAGAGGATTTTTCAAACCAGAGTTTTCAGACAAATACCTACTGTTTTTTCTGCATTCACTTGTTCCTTTTTAGAGTTGTCCTATGCATGGAGAGTTATAAGCAAATTTGGTTTTATTTGTTTTGTATGTAAACAAACAAGCAGTGGTGAATCTGGCTCCTGAGTTTTGCAGATAAATGAAGTGAGGCAGAAATCCCAGATCTGAGTACCAGCCAGGAAATAGACATGAGTAATTAGAGCCTGCCTTTGGGATGAATTTACCAGTCGTACCAACTTAAAACAGATTCCCAAAATATGAACTGTCCTTTCACTTGGCATAGCAAGTAGTCCTCTAGTGAAAAGCAAAAAGACTTTTGTTATATTTCACTTTAACCACCGAGGGGAGCTATTTATTGACGCAGCTGTGTTGTCTAATCAAGAGGCTTAATAGAACCAAAAAACCCCGTAGTACTCATTGTGTTACAACTGTGTGCTGTACATATCCTGATTTCAACTCTGCTTTTGTTCTCTAGGGTGAATAACTGCATTGGATTTTCTAACTACAAATTCTTTCTACTCTTCTTAGCCTATTCTTTGTTGTATTGCTTGTATATTGCTGCAACAGTCTTCAAGTATTTCATTAAGTATTGGACAGTAAGTTGTGAAATCTGGTTACTTTTTCATACCCTGTGAGTCTGGTGGGGTTTAGTCACTCCTGTTACTTTTTTGCTTTCAGTCAGTGGAGGGTCTCCATTTCTTCCGTAAGGTACTTTCCCAAGCCCTTTTTCAATTATAACTCTCGTTACATATCTGAAATGCACAAAGCGAGAAGCAAATAGACTTCAGGAATTTCTAATTGTAGAGTTAGCTTCTGGCAAAGAAGTTATATCCCCTTCCCGTCCCTGTGTTTGCGTGTATGTATCTCAGAATCTCTAGTATCAAAGTATCACATCCTGCACTGATCTGTGCATATTTACTGAACAATATCAAAAATCTTGTTCATTTTCTAATCCCCATATGACTCCTTTCTCAATTTAAAAGTTGACTGAAATAAAGTGTGCTTGTTATTCAGTTATCGATTATCATTTGTATGCAAGCAATGCCAACTGACAGTTCCGGTAAAAGACCGGTCTCTTGTCTCCAATTTTTTTATGTCCCCTCTGTTGCTAACTCTGTGTGCCTGTGTTTAAGTAACTTACCTTTGCTGTGCATTAATTTATTAAATTTCTGTTGGTTTAATGGCTAATCACTTACCCTTACGAAATGCCTCCCGAGATGCTCGTGGGACACAAGCAGGACTTGTTTCTTATGCTAAGAAAGGCACGGAGGCTTGAGCTCTGTGGCTGCCTGTATGGGATGTGCAAAGGCTGAAAAGGAATTTTTTCCCTTGGAGGTCCCCACAGCCTTTCTGTAGATCTATGCTTATGAGGATCTCTGGCACTTGACTCTTCTAATGTAGAAGGAAAGAAGTGTTTCTTCTGCTTGTAAGATCCTGCTTGGCTTTTAAACTCTTCCAAACCACCTCTGCTCAGTTCTAACACTACCTGGTTGCTGTAGCTATGGGGGCCAGGTTTTCTTGGCGTGCCTTATATTGCAATAGGTGCAGAATTTCAACAGAGGCACAGGAAACTCAGCAGAATGCAAACAGGGCTTCAAGAGCTTGTGCCTGCTTATTTCCCTGTGGGCACAGGGTATGTTTCTTGTGCCCAGGTGGGAAGCTGTGGTTGTACTGGCTCTGTTACGTACAAAAGTTAGTAGTAAACCCCCACTTTTTCTGCTTTGGTTGCAGGGGGGGAAATGAAGCAGATCATTTCTTTGTCTCTTCTTGCTTTTTTAAAGTGTGAGAACTCCAAATAGATTTAGAGGATATCTTTCTAGGAACAAAGAATTTCCATCTTTTATTTGTTCTTATCACTTGTTCTGTCTTGCTTTTCTTTCCAGGGTGAGCTGACAAATGGGCGGTCCAAATTTCATGTCCTTTTTCTTCTCTTTGTGGCAATCATGTTCTTCGTAAGCCTTATGTTTCTGTTTGGCTACCACTGTTGGCTCGTTAGTAGAAACAGATCTACTTTAGGTAAGGCTCTCGTATCTTACTTCACATAAAACATACCAAAAGTGCTGTAAGAAGAAAAACAGAAAAAAGAAAAAGGCATTTGTGTTCTACTTGTATGCATTTCCGTTAGCTTATGAGGGGAGGAAGAGGTAAGATCTTGGCACAACACTGCAGAAATTGGTCACTTCAAATGAGTTGCAATTTATTTATTATGACAAAAACTTTGTTAGGGAAATGAGAGCCTTAAAATGTAAAAGTACAATTATAAAAATGTTATGCGTATGTGTAACTACATTTGCTGTGAAACGAGTGCAGCTTTTCAGGAATAATTGTTCTATATGTTCATATGCTGGAGTGCATCCTAAAACAGCTTAGCAAGGGTGGGATAAAGTGTCCATCTTCACTGACAAAAGCAAAGAAGTTACTGAATCTGAAACAGTATGATTTTGTCGAGTGATTTCTTTGTCTTGGCTCAGGTAGATGTTCAAATTTTAAAGCTTTTTGGATAAAGTTTTATAACAAAACACACACTATCAAGAGTTTGAGCAAATGCTCACGTTTTGTATAGTTATTAACTCGTTTCAAGACCTCTGCAGCAGCTTAGAAGGTAGATAAAATTGTTCCTAGTGCACTCTATGTTCTCCTCCCCTCTCTTTTCTTAATTGTGTGGCTCTCCATAACACAGGGTCTATTTGCATATGTTTGTTCTTAATGCTTGTGCATTATATCATTAATGAATGGCAATTTAAATCTCCAGTGCCACTTCTGAAATATGCATTGAAGACCAACCTACTTAGTTCTGCAGATTTTTTTACTTGGAAATTTCTGCCCATTGAACTTCAACAAATGTCGTGCAAAAATTTTTAACTATTCTCTAGATTAAGCAAACCCTTTGTAGCTCGGTTTGACTGTTCCATAGGGTTCATCTGCAAGACTAAATTCCTACCTTCAGTTTGGAAGTCTTTACAGGCGTGCAAAGTGAAAAAACAATTATTTTCAAACTTTGTCATGTTAGTTCATAATCTGTTAAATTGTATTGTCTTTAAATGGCTACAACATGCCCAATCCTGTTTCAGAGTATTTGACATTGATTTTCATTTTTTTTTTCACTAAAATTGCATCTGTATGTAGAGGCTTTCTCAGCTCCAGTGTTTCAAAATGGCCCAGATAAAAATGGATTCAATCTTGGCTTTGTAAAGAATCTTCAGCAAGTGTTTGGAGAGGAAAAAAAGCTCTGGTTACTACCTGTTGCCTCTAGGTGAGTAATAGTCAAGCCAGTGTCGAACGCTGATACAATTAACTGAAGGGACTGACTTCTAAATGTCTGCTGCAGCCTCGTGTGTTACACCTATTCCAGTATGGCTTGGCAGACGACTGCTTTGCATCATTGTAAGTGCAGCAACAAACATCACCTGCGCTAATCCTCTTCACCACAAGTCTGGAAGGGGAAGGTTTCTGAGGGCTAAATGTGTGGCACAAGGTGTTTGTACTCTGCCTGGACTCCTGTGGCATGTGTGCGGGTGGGTGTTGGGTTCAAAGATGCTGTTTTCTTCGTCTGTCAGAGTCCTCTGCCTGAAACAGAGTTTATGTTTCTTAATGCAGGGGGAAATGTTGGTTTGGCACTTAGACCAGTAGTAAAGTATATGGGAATTTATTCCTTTTGTAGCTGGGCACAATTTAAAATAACCTCCTGGCACAGCAATTCACAACTTTTTCAAGTAGCAATGTCCCAGTTGCATCCCCACTGCCCCCTGTTTTCTACTGGTAAGTACAGTTAAAGGGAGAAGATGAGCACAGAAGGCCTTCCCGATAATGAAAGGCAGCCCTGAAGCGCCAGTCAGAGGCGTGTATAGTCATCACAGGGGGAACATTCGGGTTCTTTTCCTTGCACAGAGAAATCATCAGAGGAAAAAAGCACTTCAGCTGGTTTACGCTTCCTCTGTCTATGCTGCTGGAGGTTCGGGAATGCAGTATGGTGCAGACCAAGCTAGAACAACTAGTTTCTAACTTTGTTAGTTTATATTTCATGAATTTAAACGTACTCTCAAACTCTTGTTTGGTACCCAAATATGCATTTCACAGAATTGTAGGGTTTGGAAGGGACCTTCGGAGATCCTCTAGTCCAACCCCGCTGCCAAGGCAGGATCACCTAGAGCAGTAGTACTTAGTATTTGGCAGCCATAAAGCAAAAAAAGCTTTTGCAATTTTAAATCTTGGCAGAGTGTATTTATTTTATTTATTTTTTCCATGTTGTATACAGGCTTAGCTCACAGGAAAGTGGGTCTTTTATTTGTCTTTCAGTAACATCTAAGATTGGGGCCATTTTCTATTGGGTGTCATTCAAACATAGAACTGTAATTTCTACCCTGAAGAATCTATGATATAAATTGTTAAAATTTATACCTGTGGTATAAAATGGTATAATTTATACCTATGGTATAAATTGCTCCTTCTACATAAATGCTTTCCTAGTCTCCCTCTCATTTCTAGCTGTCCACAAGTTAATTTGATTTCTGTTTTCTTTTTTTTTTCTGTTTCCAAATGACTTGATCAAGTTAGGCACACTAAGTTCTGCTAAAAATGACTTAATTCCAGGTTACAGGTTTGAACTTTTATTCTCCAGAGAGCTTGAAGGAATTGAGGACCAAAACTACTCACCAGTAAAACTTGGTATCTGAGCTGCCACAAAAAATAAGCACAGTATTTTTCAAAACTTAAAAATAATAGGTAAACATTGGAAATGCAGGCAACAGAAGACTTTGTTTGCAGATAAAATGTTTAGAAACTGGCATCCTTCAGCATCACTTGCTGCTTTTTACAGTGTCTTTCTGTGCTTTTTTTCCATGCAGCCAAGGCGATGGACATTTTTTCCCGATGAGAGCTTTGTGTGAAGCTCAGAATCCTCTCCTAGCAAATGAAGAGCAGTGGGAAGATGATGGAATAGATGAAGAGCCTCATGGTAAGGTAACACTAAAGGAAATCAGTTGTGTCTTGACCTACGGTGATTAATGAATGAATTATTAGAGCTAATCAAATAACTAGTGTTGACTAAGTCACTGGGCAGCTTTGACTTGACTAATGAACACAGACTGAAAATAAGCCCTCCTTTGGAGTCAACACTCTTTTTTTTTTCCTAATTTTTTTTAGTAGCTTTTTACTTGCAAGTAAAGGAACTGAGAAGTGGTTACAAGTGGCAGAAAGAAATTGAAACTTCCACAAACTGAGTGTATTTATACGTAAACATTGCTGCATGCAGCACAGTTATTGGAGACCTAAAGTCGTGTCTGTAAAAATGAAAACACTATGTTTTTTTTTAAAAGTGCATTTATCCTCTAAGAGTTTGTGAAAACACATGCAAACACCTGACTGCAGTGATATGTTTAGGAAGCTACTTTATACTTTGTTTGTTCAGCTTTCTTCCAAGAGTAAAGATGTGAATTTGGTTTTGATAATCTCAATAGAAGATATATATGTGCTGAAAGCAATTCTAGGTGAACTGGCGTGTTTGTACAATAGATTTGATCGGTTTCTGAAATGTGAACATACCTTTTATGCTATGGATGTCCTATTAGAAAAAAGACTTTATATGTATATCCATTCTTTGACAATTTTTTGTTGGATTCATCCAAAATTAGTTGAGTGACTCTTTAGTGTTACAGTTGTTTAAACTTGTTTTTTTTTTTTTTCCTTGCATATTTACCTCCAAGCTTTGGTCTTTGGAGAATACAGTGTGTATCAGAATATTAGGGTTCATGTCAGAGACCTCAGTTACCATGTTTGAGGGTTCAGAAATCCCATCAGTAAGTTAAACAAGGGCTCGTATTTTTTCCTGTGGAGTAAGGATTTCGTTCACAGGTTCCCTTTAAAAGAAATACGATAATCTCCCTCTTCTTTTCACTTTAAGGAATGGTGAAAGTGTTAATTAATTCTCAGGTTACTATAATTAGTGTATCAAGCAAGTGTATTTGGAGAACCAAATATTGCTGCCTTACTGTTCATAGACATGATTTCCACAGTTGCACTCTTTTATTGCCTCAGAATAGTCTCCAGAAGCTTTGCTGATAACGTTCCCTTTCGGGGTATACATTTCAGTCAGATTTGTACGATGAATGTTTGGGGAACCTGTGAGGAAGCCTATAGTCTTGGTTAAAGCAGGTAACAGAAACTCTTCATGTGAACGTGTTTATATGTGTGCAACGTACCGTGCAATGAGCTCGGAAATCCTAACAGCACAGTGTTTGCTGTTCAGTCTCTGGTTAGGTCTTTCCTGCAGCTGTTTGTTCAAGTTATCCCACTGCAAAATAAACAATCTGTGTATTTCCAAGGCTCACTTTGCATACTCCTGGGGAAATAGACTGTCCAGGATTTTGTCAATAGGACTGAAGAGGCTCATTTCAGCTTTTTTTTCAGATTAACTGCTTTAATTAGTTCGTATTTGTGTGTTAGAAAACTACCTGCTCTTCATGTTTTGTTCTATACATTTTGGCAGTTACAAGGTAACACAAATTGGCTTTAAAAATAACCAAATACGGCATCTCTCTGTATTGTTTGTGATGGTTAAAATAGCTCCTTTAGGAATGAGTTGGAACGTCTTCCAACTTTTACAAAGTGTAAGTTCTCGGAATAAAAAATTAATTCTTAAGTATGAAAACGTTTGACAGTGAGATGATTTTTGGCCAGATCAGACCCCAGAATCTGAATCTGGAGTTTACATGAAGTCCCACAATTTATAGTGCTTATAAAATAAATGACATTTACAGGCAGTTGGACTAGCTGATCGTTTTAGGTCCCTTCCAACTGAAATATTCTGTTCTATTCTACTGGCCTTTCTCAGTGAAAAAATAGTTTGTAATCTTATTCCAAGAAGCTGTAGAACTATAATATTGGTGAAATGAGAACCTCTGACTGTAATGTAAAAGCCAAACTGAGCCTATACACAGTTACAGACGAAAATGGAAGAGGCTGCGAGTAGATGGCTAGCTGTCAGTGTGTGGATCTTGGCCCGTGATTGGAGAAATTTTAATGTTTTTGCAGTGGCTGTGAGGTAAAGATGGGAACTACAAATTGAAAATGCCTTAGACAGGGAGATTATGTCCTTTGTATGTCTACAAATCAGTGATGTGGAACTGGAACTCGGCTGCTACAGAAAACATCGGAGGAAATCCAGTTCCCTTTATTTTTCTTACAAACAGGCAAATTCTCCTCTCAGCTGTCAGTCTGAACACCTGAATTTTGCAAGATGAAATCCCACATGGAGACTGGGATGTTGTAGACTGCTGTTAGATTGATCCTGAGCTTCCTCTTTGTCAGGTGAAACAAGCCCAACTGCCTACACCTCTCTACATAGCTTTAAAGCAGATGTTTCTGTGCTGCTTATGTATGGCTTAACTCTAACCTCCACAGCATTCAGTTTTCCAAGATTTGGTCTGAAACTTGATAGAAAAATTATGTTTTTACTTTGCAGGTGAAAATTATAGGAATAAACTTACTGTGAGCATATGAAATGTATTACCGTGTATTTCTACCACGGCTGTTATCAACCCAGTGCTATTCAGAGAACACGATTTCCTGGTTCATTAAGCTTTGGTACCTTCACTCCCATCTGACAGAAGGGTTTTAGGAGACTGCGTTGTAGGCACAAATGATGTTTTACTCTTGTTTTCTCACCACAGCTTTCCTTTTTTTACAAGGCATCAGCAAATGAAGTGCTCTGAGCTCAGAGTTTTCAGATTCCATCTTACACAATAGAATTAAAGCAGTATAATTTTCTAACCAGAAAGGCCTGAAATGTTCCAGTAAAACTGAAAGGTCTTTATTTGTCTTTCTGGGTTTAAAGCTTGTGACACGGTTGTAGATAAAGCCAATAAGAGAGTAATCTCAGTTTAAAAACTACTGTTTAGTTAGCTTTGCCAAGTGTTTGTCTAGTTTTATTTGGAATGATTCTTAAAAGCACACTCTCACGCTTAGTGAAAAATATATTCTCAGTGAGAAAAACAGATTTACTTACCTCTAACTACTTTGTTTTTCTTTCCGTAGATTCTGGTGAAGCTTCATCCCTTGCCATAGAAAGGGAGACATAGCAGTGTGAAAATGCAGCAGTATAAAGCTTGTTCAGAAAGGTCAGTATTTCTTTCTTTGTTACCTTCAAAACAGCTGCTCTGCAGGGGAGTTGGTAGGTAGTTGGGCAGGTTTGGACTTCACCAGCAGCATCCCCCCAGCGCTCGGGCAGTGGCATCGGTCGTGCTGGAGGCTGCAGAGTGCAGACCTTCACGTTGGCTTTGGAGGGCTGCAGCTGTGACGGGGGCGTGCCGTCTAGGCCTCGGAGATCTCTGAAGGCACAGGCACTCTCACCAGAGTATTGTGTTACTCAACTGTAGTATTTCACCAACACTTCTCCATCTTGTCCAGAAATATATTGTTTAAGAGAACCTAAAATTAAACACTGGCTACCCGGTAGCCCTGGGCTGGACGGTGACACAGTTAACACGAGAGCTGACAGCCCCGTTTGTAGGGGAGGATACAAACCCTGCAGCTCCTCTGGCAGGAACGACACTTGCCGTTAACTTGCACAGTTACAGTGATTCCTGAAAGACGAGAAGGTGCAGATACAGTCTTAAAAGAAACTGAAGTTGAGAACAGCCAAGTTGCAGTTAGGAATAAATGGAAGTAACTTGTAATGCCCACATCAGATGCTACTCTCTTATCTACTTTTTTTTGCACCCTGGAGAAACTTGGGTGTAACAACAGATGATACAGTTTGGGGAAGGCGCTGCTACCAGAGCGTTCATGGTCTGTGATCTCTTCTGACTTCGGTATCAGCGGGGAGCTACCCGCACAGGTACTGTTGCAGTAACTGCGGGCCGTGTCCTCTGCAGCCTCCATGAAACGTTTTTCAGAGTGGGGTGTAATTGACCCAGATTCAAGGAGTATCCTCTGCTGTCCCGCTTCCTGGAGGTGGAATAGTCAAGTAGAATTTGCCCTTCTATTTCCTGTGGGCGTTGAATAACTGTATTGTATGGCAAAGCACTGTAATCCACTGCCTAGTTCTGTACATGAATAAGGCAACTCGAGATTTTCATAAATGGGCCTCTTGTATATTGTAGTTGCAATTCCGTTTGCTTCCACTGAGAAGAGAAACCCCAGAGTATTTTTTTGGTCAGTAGTCCATGAGGACGGCACACTGCCATTCTACTGAGGGAGTGAAAAACCAGCATTTTCCCTGTTGTTTTGCATGGCTTTAAAACGATGCTCAAAGTCAGTGCTTATAGTTCCATGTTTTTCTTTATTTAAATTCCAGCTTTCCTCTCAGGAGTCAACATCCCTTCTCTTGGCATGGACATGAGTTTTGAGGGGCAGAAAACAAGTGGATCTTCAAGATGAGAAAACACGAAGTATCGTCTGATTGGAATCTGCATTCTAGAGTGCTTCTCCAGAAATCATGCTATCCAGATGTTTCAGGGCTTCATAAGTTTAAGTTACAGAGTGAATTGAACAGTGCTATAGAGTGATTCTGGCCAATCTTTTTTGGCCTGCTCTCTTTATTTTATAAATGATATATATTTTGTATTCAAAATAGGTAAAAAGTATTGACGTAAGGTATTGTGGTTTAGCCACAGCTGGCAACAAAGAACCACGNGGGATGGGGGGAGAATGGGAAGACGCTATACACTGGGCATGATGGCCATTTGACTGGTTAGGGTCAGCCGCCAGGCTGTGTCCTGTCCCAGTTCCTTGTGAAAATTAACCCTATCCCCGCCAGAACTGGGACACAAGGGCATTTCAAAGGCCTTTCCATTTTGAAAGCATCAGGGACTCAAGCTGTTGAAATTCTTCCAAGCCATAATATTCTTGGGGATGGTATTTATTTTGAGACTGATTCTCCACCTTCTCTGACAAGTAACGCTTTCTAACGTGTTTAAAGTTCTGTCTGAGTCAGTTCAACTCAGTGAGAGACAGACCCTCTTAAATCTGGCACTAAATTGATAGTTGGATGTAAGCGTGTTGAAAGAAAAAGCGCTGAACATGCATATAGCCATGTGCAGCTGTGTACAAAATAAAATATTCACATTGGCGCTGTCAAGATTCAAGAATATTGTGGCCATAGATTTTATTTTTTTTAACTTTTTTTTTAGGAGGGTGTAATTGTATCTCTCCAAAGGAACGTATCACTGTTTTTATTCTGTGGAATGGAACTGAGAGTTTGCTGGCAGGATTATATGCATTTTTCTAGACCTGAGTCGTCTTTAATCCGCATAGTTCAGACCTGGCGACTCCATCACTCGTGTTTGAATTAGGTGCATGCTTAAAGCATTAGTATATTGCCTTTAAGATCATTTGTTACCATTTTCTATTGCGTTTTTGTGTTTTTCAGCCCGTTTGTGTTGACAGTGACTACAGAAGCAGTTGTGCGTGTCATGAGAAATTACCTGGGACTTGCCTACATACTAAGCCCTTTTTTCCTCTGGTTGCTCTGCTGCTGCTACCAGTACAAATGTGTTTGTGAGACGGAAGGGAGTCTTGCATTGATTTTCTGTCCATAGAGTAGACGTTTATCTGCAGTGCCCTGCAGACAGATATTTTACACACCAGCCGACCGTAGGTCGGAGCAGGCAGCGATGTCTGTAAAATGCCTTCCTGCGGCAGTGCAGTAGTTAGGAGTGCGGGTGGGCTCTCCCAGGCTCAGCGTGGGTTACTCGCTCTTGTCCCCAGAGGGCACTGAACACCCTGAACCTTGCTGCTTCAGCCACCCTCACCACGTCACCACGTCCCTTGGGGTTCTCTCGAGTGCTGAAACTGGTTTTCCTGTCAATCGAAACCTGCATTTCTAGTGTCAGTCTTGTGGTGGGCCTTAAGCTGTGTTTGGTGAAAGATGGCAGTAAATTAATCACCTCATTTCCAGCAAAATGTCTTCTGGAGGGGGCTCTTGAGGGGGAGATGGCAGCTAAACACCTAGGAAGTGTATGGGAATTTAGCACCAACAGAGGTGCTGTTTGTGCCTTTTAAAACTCTGAATTCCTTGTGTAGAAAAGCAGGAAGATGAGTTGGTGACTTTCTGTTCCGTTCTGTCACCTGAAGTGTGTTTAAGACGGGAGTATCAGAGCTCTGTCTGAAGCCGTGTGGATTTCCAGGAGTTTTTGGAGCAGGTTCTTGTGGGTTGTCTGGATTTGGTTCCGTTTACAGCTGCATTGTTCTTTCAGTGTCGCTTCTCTGCCCAGCAGCAGCCAAGCGACCAAGCGGATCTGCAGGCCGTGTCCCCCCCAGCTGTCTTAGCTGCGCACTGTTCATTAGGTACTGTACAGAAGCAATTTTTGTCTTCTAATTATTTTTAAAACAGCTGTCTGTGATGACGCAGCTATGCTGCTCAGGTTTAGAAATGGTTTTAAGGGTTTCCAAGTAACTGACTCTTATTCAGTTACTTTTCTTGTAATTCATTATGGCCGTCTTCTCCCATTCCTTCCAAGCAGCTCAGCCTCACCTGGTTGTAACAAACTCTTGTCCAGGTAGAAACCATAGATAGGTTGGTAGCCTTGGAACCACTTCAAATCAATATTGTCGCATCTAGTTTTTTGAAGGGTTCAGAATGAAACATGAAACAAATAGAAAAGTTGTGTAAAAATGAGGCAGAACAAAATGTGGAAAAAACCAGATGCCTGCACGACTGAACAAAGTCCATTTTATTCTCTTCTGCTTCCTTAAAGGTGATATCCTTATGCTGCGCCTGGCACTGGTTGTGTTTCTGCTGCATCCCAGCGCCACGGCACAGTCGGGCAGTTCCTCGGCGTCCCATGGTCCCAGCTGTGCGCGGAACCTGCCCCGCGAGGTGGGTGTCCGTGGACACGGTGCCAGCCTGGCGTTTGCTGAAGACACTGTGTGCCTGGGCTCTGCGAGGCAGCACGTAACTGAACGGTCGGACCCCTGGGGGGAACTTAGTGTTTCGCATAATACCGATGCCGAGATCTTTTTGCTCGGTGCGTTATTGCAGCTGATGCTGCAAACGTGGTCGCAGGTGGCCTACTAAGCAGAATACGGTTTTTGCAATTAGTACTTTTTTCCTTAAAAAAGGCTGTTAACTGGAGATCTAGGCAGTGTTAAAGTAGTAATGTTGAGTGCACCCCCTGCTACCTGTGGTTTTAAAGCTGGGCTGCTCTTTTTAAATTTACTTTATTTTTTCCTTAGTTTCTGAAAGAAACTTGCATATAAAGAACGTGACAAATGCAGGATGTGTAAAGTCCCGTTGAATGTGCTAGGTAAATACACTGGAAAAGAGAAATTCCTCAGGCTGTCTGTAGTCATTGCCACAGGTAACAAAAGAGAGAAAGCATTCGGCTGAGTGCATGATAGATTTAATTTTTTTTTTAACATACAAATAGCTCTTTAAGGGGGTACACCCACTACAACGTCTCCTGTGTTTTCTATCCCCCTAATCCTCACCCAGAGGCTCTCCCAGTCATCACTAGCCGTGAGGGCGGTGCAGTCAAACCTCTCCCTTACCTGTAGCCCGACACCATCTCTCCTCCCTGCCTGTCCCTCCGGAGTCTCCTGCAGCCCTCCATCCCAGTGCTCCAGCCGTGGGACTCAGCTGTTGTAGCTCTGGGAGCTGACCAATGCTTCCAGTGCCTCCTGTTTGTTTCTCATACTGACGGCCTTGGTGTGCAGGCGTTTCAGACACGATCCTGAGCCCTCCGTGCGCCCAGGAGCAGTGTCAGTGTTCCCGCTAGGATTGCCACCTCCTGAGGTTTACTGTCTCTACCTAGTTAGGTGCTGTAAATCCACTTGCACCCCAAAAATCTGGAAAATTAAGGTTGGACTCTCAGTTCTGATGCCAATTTAAGTTGTGTGACTCGTGCTCATTAAGCTGTGTAACTGCAGGCTGGGGCAGTGTGGAAGCCGCAGGGCAACTGTCTTTGCTCTGGCGAGCTGTCAGATCTGTGCTGCAGAATAAAGCAGAAAAGTGGGTTTCAGCTCAGGGTCAGGAACAGCCGCTGTCCTTAGCGGAGCTCATGCTTTGTTGGCTTGGCTTGAAGTAGCCAGGGGAGGTGGATCTGGCTGTCGGCGGCGGAGTGCTTTTCACATGGCCACGAGGCTGCTCTGTGGTGCAGACCAGGTTATTGCAATGAGACGGCGGAAGCGGAATAGGGACCACCAGAAGCTGTCTGTAATTCTGCCGACAGTCATCAGGTAGTAATGCACGTGGCTGTAGTGACAGCCAGCGCTGCAGGTGTCAGAGACTCACCGGGAGTGTCTCTGAGAGCGTTGAACGCAGCCACCGTTTTGTTAGCGTGAATCAGGGCACGGAAGTGTGAGATCCACCCAGGTACCTCGCCTTTGGCCTGTCTGTTGTTTGCATTTCAGCATTTTAGAAATGCATTTCACATCCTTCCTGTGAGGACTTTCTTTGCTATGAGCAGCTTTTCCAAGTGGATGTCGTCGTGTGAAAGAGGGACGCTCTTGCTGGGTTTTACTGTGACTCCTGCCCCGGCTGCCCCAGCCCTGTGCTCCTGGGTTAGTGCTCCCCAGTAACTGGCCACTAACAGCCACCTCCGCACCTCTCCCCCTTCCCTCCCTTTTACATTCAGGTACACTGTCCTCTTAAAAATAGATATATAAATGAATAGAGAAAACATCATATTGATGTTTCCACGGATAGTGTTGTGGCAAGTCCTTTCCTTGGCCAGCAAGTCCTGTCCAAGGAATTAAGACTTCTGTAAGCCTCGCTGCACTGAAATTTTGTGTTACCGCTTGCTGAATTGGTACAGTATCTTTTGGGATAGAAAAAGATTGTATTCCTTTAAACAGGAAGCAGTACTGTATGTTTTTAGTAGGCTGTACCTCATGCACGTAATGTACGGTCACTGACGAGAACCGGGAAGCTTCCTCAGAGCCCTAGAGCCACGAATGTTTGCTTCCCGGAACAAACCAGAAATGGAGTTCAGCAAAATCTGTACTAGCTGTAGTTTTAGTTTTGTATGCTGGGGTGGACTCAAAGCACAACTTAGTATTAGTTACCAAACCTGACACATAAAGTCTGTAACATATGAATGTAAAGTGTCAGGGGAAATAAAAGAGTTTGCCTTTTCTTCCCCAAAGGCAGATCTAAAGAGTGATGCGCGAAGCGGGACCCGCTGTGTCCCACATGGCCATGACGCCAGCAGAACGAGCTGCTGTTTGCGTAGCTGGCGCATTCACGAAAGCGTTGAATTAGCAGGGTAAGGAGGTACTGTTGACCTTGTTTATTAAGCCAGAATTAATTAACTCAAAGGGTCACGCTTTCATTTCAGTGACTCCTGTGGTAGAAATTTTTGAAATTGATCCATAGTACTTGAAAATAGCTTCATTTTACTGTTATTTTTCCAATTCTGTCAGCTTCTATTTTGCTACAGAACGCTTGCAAAAATAATCTCACTCAAACCATCAGCTGAAGCACATGCATGGGGGAGTGGCTGCTTTTGGGAAAAGGAATGGTCTGTCAAACAGCCTGGCAGCCACCGGCATCCCCCCGTACTCCCCCTGCCTAAGGCTTTCTGTCCTTTCCTGGCAACTGACACTGAGGTCAGGGCCACGGCTACACAGGTTCACTCCTGTCCTCCTTCTGTCTCCCTTCGAGAGAGTCATTCTTCCTCCTGAATGTGCAATTGAACCATGCTCAGCTTTCAGCTGTCTGTACCGGAGGTGTTGGAGACTATGAAGGTGAGTAGATGTCTTTTTAAGCAGTTGTGCCGCGTTTTATTTGTAACTAATGTTTGTCAGGTACCGGTTTGTGATTCTCACCACTCAGGCTCAGCTTGCTTTGCTCGAAGCGCTGGGATGCAACTTTGCTAAAACTCTTTGCTAAAAATCTCATTTCTTCATTTTCTGGCTTCAGTTTGGAATGTAAACCTTGTGAAATAAAACGTTTACATTTCAGATAAGCCTGTAAGTTGGTAATGCTTTCATGCTGCTTAAAATATTTTTTTCTGTATGAGGTTTTAAGATTTACGGTAGCTTTTGTAAAACTTTAGTGGGTAACAGTCACTGTTTGTTTGTTTCTTTTTTTTTAAATAACTAGAAGAGTTATGTTAAGGAGGGGAAAAGAAAAAAATCCAACTCTAAAAAGCCAAGCAAAAGGACAAAGGGGATCGTCTTTGCTTCTTACTCCAATTGTGCTTAAGAAGAAATGCCTGTTTGCATCAAAGGCTAGTACCAAACAGCTCATAAAACACGCGGGTACTTACCTGAGGGCATTCCTGCTGTTTCCATACTTACTAGACTTCAACTTTTCTTAGCTAAACCTTGGGCTAAATCCCACAGGAGGCCTGGAAGCAAACCGGCCAACCTGTCCCCCGTCTCCTTGCTGAGCTGGGGAAGGAGTGTGCTGCACATCAGCACTTCCCCTTGTGAGACAAACAAAAACCCCAGGGATTCTTGAAAGTGTTGGTGTAATCTATTTTTTTTCCTGCCTTTTTCCGGGGGATCCAGGATGTGTAGGAGAAATTCCTCCTAGCAGCACCTGGTGTCTTGCTGTAATGAAGGGCCTGGGCTGGTGCAGAGGTGGCCTGCCCTGAGGAGGAGGCAGGGGTTTTATGAGGAAGAGCTTGGGGGAGGAGGTAGGTGGAACCCGTTGTGCTGTTTGGAATCAACCCCGTGTGTGCGGGCGTTCTGCTTCTGCAGCTCTTACAGCAGCGCGCCGCTTCCTGCTCTGCTCCCCAGCAGGCTAAGCTAATCCAGGGTCATTCCCAACTGCGCTGTTTGAGCAGGGAACTTCGAACAGCTTCCCTTTTGCTGGCAACATACAAAGTAGAAAAATCATGTTGTTCTATGAATTACTCTGTCTGGCTGGTTTTCATCTGAAAGTGACTTGTTTATGTTTGTTGTGAAAAACAGGTTCCTTTAAATCTCAGGATCAGGTAAGGCAGGCCTCTCTGAATGTTAGAATTCAGCATCAGAAGGTTTTTACCTTGCTTTGAAGCAGGTTTCACTCCCTGGTGTTTGAGCAGGCAGGGAAACGTGTGCCGAGTAGAACACGAACTGCAAGAGCCGTTCTGGGATGGGACGGCTCCGTTTGGGAATCAATGTACTACCTCTTCCACTGGGCCAGAGCTCCCCGCCGCAGTGGAACGCCCTTCTAGCAAGGCAGGCTGGCTTTGTGAGCTGTGCCAGTAACTGCTACAGCATCTGAAACAGTAAGACAATTGTCGCTGTAGTGATTTGCTATTACATTCAGCTGCTTTTTAGATAGATTGGTATTTGTAAGTATCTTGCGTACGATCAATGCTGTCTGGTTCGGTTAAGGACGTGCCGCTCAGAGCTGTGTTGTTCAATACTGATTTCTCACCCCCTAATTTAATAGGAAATATTTTGCAGGGAGTGGCACGAAGGGTCTGCTGACAACATCTGGGATTTTTAGTCAGGTTCAGTTTAATGCTGCTGCTGGCATTGAGACTTTTGATATCAAATGGGTTTTTACAAAAGCTTTGGATACTCATTTTTACCGTCGTACAAACATTGTCTTTATTATGAATGCTTTGTGTATGTTTCACTAACATTTTCCAAGTGTTTGTATAGTTTCTACAGCTGAATATCCTCTGTGTTCTGCTTTGTCATTTTCTATTATGGTTTGTACTAGAGAGCCTGCGTGGTTCATACTGTGCTGCAGGCAAGCTTCCCATTAAAACCATTTTTGGTTAATTTATTACACTTGTGAATGGTTATTTCCTATGACTTAGCCTATGGTCAGGCTAAACATGTTCTCTCGTGGAAGCCTTATATAACGTTTATTAATTGGAATTACTGGTTGGAGTGGGGAAGGTTCTCTTCTGTGTCAAAAACAGGACTGCCCCGTGTCTTATGAGATACTGCTTGGGGCAGCCCAGGCCTTTGCATCCCACTCCCCTGCAGAGGCATGAAGCGCTCTGCGTGTGATGGCGTTCTGCAGTCCTGCGCTTCTTGCACCACGGTTATGTTTAACAAATAATAATGGCCTATATTGTCTTTATGGAGAGATCTTCCCAAAGTATTGTATGGTACGAGCCTAGCTAATTTAAGTGTTGGATGTTGGGTACTTGGTGCCAGGGGATTTAAAACCCAAGGAAGACTCTGGCAGCAGATTTAGGTTTAATCTGAGGGATGCAGTTACTGCGGTGAGCATTTTGGGAGGGTGCTGAGCCACAAGGGCCATATTTGCCTTTTAACTTGAAGGCCTGTTGCTCTGTGGACAGAG
Source organism: Rhinoptilus africanus (assembly GCA_013400135.1). Classification (NCBI taxonomy): domain Eukaryota; kingdom Metazoa; phylum Chordata; class Aves; order Charadriiformes; family Glareolidae; genus Rhinoptilus; species Rhinoptilus africanus. Next base: position 267,467 of record VXBO01010329.1, on the reverse strand, counting down.
GTAGAAATTGAGTTCAGCTTTCCGCCACAGCTTTCCTTTCTTTGAAAGGGTTAGCAATACCAAGCCAAGTATTAAAAGACAAAACTTAGGTACAGTATGTGTAGAATTCCTGCAGCCCGTGCTGCTCCCACCCTCTTCGCCAGGGCGTGGGCGCTGCGACAGGAACCTTCTTTATTCAGTACCACTGAGCAAGACAAAGGTGGATGTTTTGCTCTTTGATAAAAAATAATCAATTCAGAGCAAAATTCAGAGTTGTACCTTTAGTTCTTGGCCACCATCCAAAGAGTGAAAATTATTCCCAAAATTCAGCGTGGCTGCTAAGAATGACACCCAGTTCCCCGTGCACCCATCGGTTCGGAAGCATTAGGAGCACCTGCACCAGCTGACCTGGGGTGATGTGAACTTTACCTCTCGAAATGAAGTACACACCTCTGATTTAGTCGTTTTATTTTGCTCTCACAAGCAGCCACAAGACAGGCCCTAGAGGAATAAATAAGTTAAAGCAGAAAGTGCAGCAATTTGTACAACCCCAACATTGAGACGCCTGAGTGTCTGTTACTGTACCTGATTCAGCGCTCAGGCAGTAACTGCCCAGAACTAAGCTAAGTCAAGTATTTCCCCCTTTGGCCAAGAAGATTTATAAACATGCCCTCAACCAACTCAACAATAATAAAAAGTAGAAAAAAACCTCTTGTACTATCACATAGTCATTTCCATTTGTTCCAAGTGTGTCAGTCTGTTCCAAAATACTTCTGTCCAAAGTGTGTTGGTGCAACAGGATGAACTTCTGTAGTTAAAATTGTGATCTCTGGGAATTCCTGGATGATGGATTTGGCACCTTGGAGAGAGGGCAAAGGCAACAATGACTACAGCATGGCAGCTGTATTTCTGCACCACGCTAAATCATGATTAGCAGAATTCCGTAGGTAAGTGAGGCTGTTCTTCCATCTCCGCTTCACGTTTCTGCCTTAGCTGACTCTCTATGAGGAATAACTTCCTGAATTTAGTGGATTCTTTTTTTGAGTTTTCTTATTTGGACTTTTCTCTACTGTACTGGTATACTCGCCATCTAATCACAAAAGCAGTTACGGACTGCCGGGAATAACTCTCTGCAGTTCAGTTGACTTTTTTTGATAGTGATTTCTGCCACAGCCAATTTTTCAAACAATGCACAAGATCCATTTTCCGATTCACACAAACAGATGTTCCTTTTTTTGGCTCCCCTTTTACAAGTTCACATCTTTAACCTGCATCCAGGACAGTGCTGTAGCTCAGTTTACCTCTCACTCCCTACAGAACTGACATTCTTTTCGTGGCAGAACAACTCAATACCACGCCTGGGCTGCCGTCCACAGCAGCAGCCGGCCTGGCATTGCTTTGTCAGCCACTGGCGCATTCTGCATACCTGCCAGTGCTGCAAATTCCTGCTTTTAGGATTACTTTACCATTTGCAGTTTTGCCATTAGGGGTAACAGGCCTTTTCCTTTCTGATAGCCCACTCCACTCCCACACCAAACCTGTTGCTCTTCACTCTCACTTTTACCATTCAGCCAAAAAAATAAAAGAAAACCCATCTCTTCTGAGCAAAGCGATGCTGCTATCGCTATTTGCAAAGGAACAGCTCTTCACCGCTGTCCGAAGCGTGAGACTAGTGTAACTGTCCCACTGAACGTACCTGGGGTCACTCTGCTGTCCCCCTCACACCCCGCAACTTACCATGAGGTGTGGAGAAGAGGCTTAGCAGGATAATGACGCTTGGTTGTACACCATGTTCCACAAGCACTTTGACAGCCTCAATGACAGTATTACCAGTACCTACAAGGGGAAAAAGTGAGATGTTTATTTAATTTCCACCTTCCCCTCTCCCCCAGTAGAAGAAACTGTCGTAGGCCATCTGAGGATATCCGTGCTGACACTGGTGTGGGGCTGACTGATGAGACTGTCCTTTTCCCCTGGAAAACTCTCACCTCCGCATGTATTAATTGCAGAAAACTTTAATTTCCCAATGAAGGAACATCCTCTCTACTCTGAAACAGCCAATTCTGCCAGGTGTTAAGCCCTGAATCCAGTGGATTTTATTAAAGCCCTGAGGCAAGAAAGCTCATCTAAAATAGTAAATGGCAATTAGGAAATCCATGTGTAGACCCAGAATTAAATCTTAGACTGGAAAAGCTACTTCAGCCTGACAAATTCTTACCACGCTTACCAGATTTTTTTGGGGGGGTAGTATGAACTGTATTTAGAAAGAATTTACTTCTAGGACTTATAATAATCCAAAAATGTCTTTTAATAGCATGAGTCTTTTCTCATGGCAGAATTTAAAAAATTAAATTTCTATCAAGCCTTAATGCTTCAACCTTTCCCACAAACACAGGCAGGCCCAAATGATTTGCTCCGTGTTCACGCTGGTGCAGGCTGACTAATCTGTATTCTGGCACAGCCTGGTAAATTCCCCACTCTGTCACCTAAACCAAGCAAAACACCAAATCAAAGCCCCTGAAATTTGGAAATATTCCTTTAAATGCAGTGCACTCAGTGTTCAGCTGAGTCTAACTGTACATCATGATGAATGACACTTACTTAGTATTGGGTACATGAGAAGAACTTTTCTCCTGTAAATGTCTGGTGGAAACTTTGCATAGTACACTTTTGCTCTTTGAGTCTCCTCGTCGCTCTGTATCAGGATTTTTCCTATGCGGATTGATCTACAGCAGTCCCGTAAACCTTGTTCCATTGCCTCTCCTCAAAAAGAGCAGCAAAAAACACCAACAACAAATTGTTACACGCTAAGGAACAGCACAACTGCAAGATGCTACCATTAAATAGCCAGTCCCAATACTGTGTTGGTGAAGAGTTCTAAAAGGGAGATTTTTTTTTTCTTAGTTCTAGGTGTTAAAACCACTTGAAGCTATTTTCCTTTTTCCTCTGTTCAGACAGAAAAATGAGTCTACTTAGTGTTACATAGCTCCCAGGTATGCGTGTTCCCACACGGCTCTCAAAGGCGAGAGCTGGAAACGTCAAGACAAACGCGTGGGGTTTGGAGCCCATCTCTGAGCTCTGCCCAGGGACACCCCTTGCAGAATGCGGAGCAGGAGGCTGTGGAGCTACTGGATTTTACATCGCAGATGCAAAGGTTTCTGCAGCACTGGGCAAAATAACAGAGACTCTACCACCACCGAGCAAGGTTTGTTTGGAGACCCATCCTCAGTGGCAAACAGGGCCGGTTGGCCTGGCTGCTCACAGTTAACCATCGCTAGAGAAGAGGCCAGATGAAATCTGCTGCAGCTATTTGTCTCCTAAAAAGTTAATGAAAGCTATTGACGTTCTGTGATGAAGGCTACCTCAGAAACAGCAAAAACTGGCAAGTTTGGGTAAATCTTTGCTGTAAAGAAGTGTGGTTGCACCTTTTGGAAAGGAAGTTGGTTACGCATTTCCAAACCATTTAATTGGTGCTCATTCAACAACCAGGAACTGCCTACCACTTCTCATTATGCTGACTCCGCAGTTGCCCTTTTCAAATCTGACTCCTTCATACTTGTGTCCTGTGGGAGGAAAGAAACCAGATGTCAGTGGCAGCGAATGCTCCCTTTTACCCCTCCTTAATGCCCCCTTGGGGGATGCTGTTTGAAGTGACCTTGGTGTGAACGGAACTGAGAGCTCCACGTCTCTCAAGAGGTGGCATGAACCAATCTGCACACCATCTCCTGCAGCCCTCAGACAAGCAATGGGAACAGGGCCACAACCAGAATTGGTAAAGAACTTGTGCTTTTTTTAGAAGTCATGTCAGAAAAGTGGTATAGAAGTGATCCTTTCTAAGTACATGGTTTATAACTCAGGTGTTCTGTGACTATTTTAAATGAAGGATGCTATACAAAATATAGTTAAACAGTATGTCCCCTAAGAAGCCAGGGAAATGCAGTCCAGTGCTGCAGGTGGAAGAGACAGAACTGTAATACGATGCTACGATGCTACTGTCATTGTGCCCGATTACTGGAAGAAAAAAGTGGGCAATGGTATGCGTACGAGAGCGATAGGATCATTGGTACTATGAGCTTAGTCACGTGATTCAATTTTACATAGTCCTGCGAGGAACAGGGAGCTGGACTCAATGATCCCTATGGGCTCTTGCAACTTGAGATATTCTGTGATTCTTGTATTTTTTTGGTGTTAGTTAAGCTCCACTTCCAGTCCTACCTGGGGAAGGAGTGATGTCCCACATACCTGTTGGAGTGGTCACGGTACATTCTGTGTATGGCAGTTGATTCAGTCCCTCTTCAACCACGAGTCTGATCTGTAGAATGAAAGAGATCAGTCAGATTAAAGGGATTTGTTATCTACAGAGATAAGATACTAAATGTTAGTGGTTTTTTTTACAAGTACTAGGTGAACACTTAACAGCCTGAGGGGTCTAAAAGGGTCACTTTAGGGACTGACTTTAGAGACCTTTTGGGGGTGATGCCTATGTTTTGTCCACAAATCAAATGAAGGCATTACCAAAAAAAATTAGGGAAAGAAGAGAGGGTTCATGGGCAATCATAAAACTGACTTTATTTGTATCTGGCAGGCATGGGCATCACAGACACATTTTTCTCAACACATGAGGCATCAATGCAACTTCATTTTGCTGACAGAAAATACTAGTAAGAAAAAGGGTAAAGTCACCCTCTCTCAGTTCCCCATCAGCTAGGCTCTGAGGTCTGTTTTGACATTGTATTCCTATGACAAAACTGCAGTGGGGCTACCAGAAGAGCCACAGGAACTGCAGCAATGTAAATGCACCACCAAGTGCCCAAAGGTAAGTCAGCAGACCTAGTGCTGGTCCTGCAGCTGTACCCCAGGCAAAGTTACCGAAACGTATTCATCTGAACCCAGAACGATTGCTCAAGAAAGATGCTCTGGGTATTAAAGATGTAAAAATTCTCTCTGCTAGTGAGCCAAAGATTCACAGGCCACAACTGTTCAAGGAAGGCTGCTGCCAAGGCAAAGATGAAACCCATTAACCAAAAGTCCCTGTACGATGGCAGAAATGAGGTGATTGCTCCTGGGACTGAGCAAGTATACTGCACACTTCGGACATTTCTTATTCCAGAAACAGAGCAGAGCAGACTGGAAGATTTTTTCCTGTTCTTCCATTCTGCCCTAGTTCCTGACACACAGGCAGCCTCTACTAAGAATCAGAAACTGTCCCTTAAATTTACAGCCCCTCTTTGAAGATATTTTTAGTCATTTTAGTGCTGGTACAAGGGCCTGAACTTCACTCAGTGCCTGGAAGCTGCAGTTTCTAGCAATGAGGGAGAACAAAAAATCAGTGTTTCCCTCAGAATGGCGCAGTACCTCCAAGTAAAGTGAGAAGGCAGGTGGGAAAGGTCCTTCACACTAATTAATGACAATAAGGTACAGTCAAGGCTGTTAAGGGCTTTTCTGACAGTATTAGAATAGACTTTGTTTATCTCTTTTTTTAAAATACAGATTAGGAATGTAGTGGGTTTTTTTAATTCAAAGAAGTTGGCAAGAATGAATGCTCCTTAAAGTGTGCCATATGATGGGAACCTAATGCAAGGTAAGATGAGAATGTTAACCAGAAATGCTTCCTGTGAAAGTACTGGTGGGGAAGGGGCCTGACCCTGGGACTGCAGACCTCTACCCTGTACATGTGTGGGATTGTGGCGCTGACGTTTGTTGGCTTCCTGAATCTTATTTGCACATTTAAGCATGCGAAGAACGTGAAACCACAAAACCCAGGAAGGACGACACATTGAGCTAGTCTTTCACAGGTGGTGGATGTTTCCTGGGCTGCTCCTACTCTTCCAATGAACTGTAAAGGACGTGTCTATTTAAATGGTATCTGCTGAGAACTGCTGGCACAGAACAACGTTGGGGCTGCAACTTTCTGCCTGTCTGTTATGAAGTACTACTGGCAAAGAAGGCATCCAGTCAGTCACTTCATCCACGAGCTACGAGTGATGGGATTTGTTGGTTTGGGCCTGGACAGTTCTTGGTGATTGAGAATGCGAGAAACATCCTCAAGAAGGGAAATGATGGAGGAAAGTGGAAAAGCTGCAAAGATAAAAAGCATTGCAGTCACAATCTTAGGTTGTGGCCATATCTAAGCCCTGAGCAAGCCTGGATCAGGCAGGGATTAAGATTGGTTTTATCACAGGAAACCTGCCTGCTGTAGCAAATGGTGCTAGTAATGGCCTCTGGATTCGTCTTTGCTAGAGGAGGAAAGACAGACTTTCTGTGTAAATGCATGTGGATTTGCAAACAGCAAACACCCTCATGAATACAGGGAAGTCTATGTGTGGGCATGAGTGCTGTGGTTTTCTTTAAGCACGTAATTTAAATGAGATAAAAGTTGCATTCCCAACAGTCTTTGTTCTGACTTGGTAAAATGTGTGAAAATTTCAGGCTGCTTTGTCCCTGCCAGTGACTACCATATGGCTAAAACCAAATTCCCAGTGTGGATGCACCCAGAGCGACTCATCTAATACACAACAAGTGCCAAGAGGCACTTTGCAAGCAAGCAATCGTTAACATCTAGACCGTAAGAAATTGTACAGCTCTGTTCACAAGATGGAAAGTACAGTTTCAAAGTAAAACTGAATTATCTCTGGCCTCCGTGCATCGGTTTTTGCACAGTATTCTCTTATTAATACTACTCTCTGTCCTGAAGTAGCTGTGTTTGATGATAACGTGATTTCTGCAACCCTTTGAGATGAAAGCAGTCTGTAACAGAGCACACATGTCCCTATACAGAAAGTTGCTCTCAAACAGCAGTTTCCTTGTGTAGAAAAGTTGCTCTCACACCACCATTGTTCTAGCCTGAAAGTCCCATTTTATGGGAGGGTTGCAAAGTACAATACCAAGAAGAAATTCTTCACCTACCAAACGATCAGCAGAAAATACGAAGTCTCCTCTACTGGATTTCCTGAAAAAGGTAATAATTTATATTTTAATTTGGGGAATAATTTTAGGAACACCCCTTAAATAAATATTAATTCAAGGACAATATGTTCTAAAGACAGTTCAGAGAAAAGTCTCCTAACATATACAAAATTTATGCCACAGAGATTCTGTTTCCTGTGTTTCCTGCTTGGTGGCAAAGATAGAGATGCAGTGAGGTGACACAGGGGTTTGCCTCTTACTACTGGCAACACTGCTGCGCTGTACCATAGCAATTAAAGCATGAAAACATAAGGATGATGTTCTGTAGGTTCTCCATTGTGCTACCGTTCCAGCTCAGCTCCAAAACACCTCACAAGCTCATATGTGCACCAACCTGGTACATTCCCTACAGTTCTTAGCAAGAGCTCTGCCCGTTCTTAAGTTAATCGGAAACCATGGGACAATGATAACACAGATCCCAAGCCCTGAGACTGAATTAGCACACCTGATAAGCAGGATATATAGCCTATCTTATCATTCGTAGCGTGACCACATTAGTGAATTTAAGGCTAAAATAAGCAGGGATTAACGAGTACTCCTATGAAAACACCTTTCTGCCGTTTTATTAGCTTGGGTGTAACTTCTCATGTGACTGCATGGCATCTGGCCTATCCAGAAAACAGAACAAGCTCACTTCCTCCTGCTACATACTATGTAAGTATGCCATCTTAAAAGCCTGAATTTTAAAAGTGTCAGCCTAATCTAATTTCTTTCCTTGTGCTAATAATAGATTAATAAAAACACTGTTTTTGTTTCTTCCTTCTTTCTGGTAATGACAGGATATTCATAACTTTCTGCTACTTTGACATTAAGCAGAAAGGCAATGCTCAAAAAAAACCCCAGTCCCAAAACGACAAAAAACAACCCCCAAAACCCTACAATCATCCAAATTGATTTTGTTAAGATTTTTGAAGGAATTAATATTTTCATCTGTGGTGTGTCTAAATGTTTTTTTTAAAAGGGAAGTAGCAAATTCTGTAAGTGGCACATTTGGGTTCTTCCAAACCAGACTATGCCCTTTCAGAAAATTTAGCTTTATCTCATGAAAGGGTGGTAAGACAAACCCAACAAAGTCAAGACTGTGGTTTGACTGCAAAGCAATATGTGCTTAGAGTGAATACTGAGAGTTATCAACACAGATTACTAGGCTTTAATTTAACTACTCTGTACTTGCAGAGAGACACAGATGTTTTTATGCACAGTTCACTGAACACCCTTAGTCAGTTATGCCTGTTTTTTGAGGGGAGGAAGACAACAAAAAACAACAGTGCATAAAAATGAGAGATAAATAATAATAATACTGAAAATGACAGACCTCTTGTACACCGGCAGCTGGAAAGCTGTGACCAGATTTCAAGCCCCACATCATATGAGAATTGCTAGGGGCCAGAAAAAAAGGCTTATGTGAAAACACTGTAACTGTTCACCTTAAATTCCAGACAGAAGTATAGAAAGTAACGATCAATGGCAGACTAGAAACTTTTTCACCTTTTTAATCAGGTAACAAGACAACATCTAAAAAAGGCATTAAAACCTGACTTGTAGCACACGGCTAACAACATGAATATTGTGTTAAGCAATATAAATCAGTTTCATTTTGTTTATGAAGGCATGGAAGCATGGCTGATGTACAATTAAAGTCATGTGCATGTCTTAAGAGGTGAGAAGAAATGTTTTTTGGGAATGTACTGTAATACAAACTAACTGCAGGGTTTCTTCCAGCTTGTTACCAGTTACAACCACCAATATAGCTGTAGACTATGCGGGTCATGGTCAGACACGCTTTAGTAATTCCTGTTTCTCTAGTTACCTTACAGAAGATCTTCTTGAGAGACACCCAGGGCACTGTGAAAGCAAGACTTAAAAAAGGCCGCTTGCCTAAAAAGGCCCTTGTAAGAAAACTTAAGGCACTGGACAAACTGCTGCCATTCGGGGGAGATGATGTTGCTGGGAAACAGGACCATGTTCAGTACTTAATGTACTTCAGTACTTAATTTTTTTCAGTGCCTGGGCTAGGGAGGTGGTATGTGAAAGGTATCTCACCCTTCCACCTGCAGTAGTCACCTTTATTCATCAGAGGCGAGTTACACACTCCTGAATCCTCCTACTCTATACAGCAGTCAGGACTGCGTGTCCTGCAGCTTTACTGTCTTCATTTCTATATTGTTCACCCAGTTCTCTAGGGAATAAGAAGCCTTAGCAGAAATGACCATCTCATAAAACAGACACAATAACCTTTAAATACCTACACTTAAATCATGTCTACTGTTAAATAAGGAGTTAAAACCAAACTACCAATCTGAGCTAATGACTTTGCTTCTACTGAAACCCAGAGCTCTACATTACGAACTGCTGCACTACTCATTTCAGCTTCCAGATCCCTGGTTCTAATCTGTGCAGGCCAGAAATGATGTTGAGATGATACCCTCCTTAGAAAGAGGCTTTGCGTTTGTTCCCAAATGTTCAATACTTAAAACACATCGGTTCACATACCATTAGAGGACTCAAAATTCATATTCAACACACAGTGTAAAAGGCATCTGCCCATCCATTAAGCATTTGCTCGATGGAAAAGTGAACAAGCCTTTAGGAAAAACAAGCAAACCCACACACAGTCAAGTTGAGGAGATCTATCCGTCTCCTCCATTCTGGCACACAGACCTAGTTCTTGTTAACTTTAATGAAACAAAAGAAATACGTGGTCATTTTAGTCCATCAGATGGCCACTACTGATTCAGCCAGCTGCCTCTGAACCCACCACAGGACACGATGACCAGCCACATGAAGGTGGGTTTTTCTTTTCTAAACTGGACAGTTATTCCAATCAAAAGGCCATGATTTCTTTATCTGAATCCTCTCAGGAAAAAGGAAAGAGCTTTCCACTTTTCCAAGCGGCTCACACTGTGGACAAAAATAGAGTCCCTGAGGTCTCCTGCATCTGGCCTGATCATTCTTAGCACCAGGTAAGCGTGCCTGATTCTAACTTGCATTGCACTGGGAGTATCTGTCTCTTCCTTACTTCATAGTAATAATCCTAAATTGCCTGGGTTTTCACTACTTTTCTTCTGTTTCTCTCCCCCAGCAGCCTGCCTTTTAATATCTGCCCTTTTCACAACCTTTTCAGTTGACTGCTGTACCTGGAACATGCACCTTCTGCAGCATTAAGTAATCCAAATATCCTTCTTGAGTTGAGGCAGCTCTGGTACTACCTGTTCTTGTTTTAATCCAGAAAGAAAGATTAAGTGATAGGTATCTAATTGCTCTGTAGATGACACAGCTTTTCTCTTTTCCCCAAGCAGTGTATGTGAACATACCCTTTTGTCAGTTTAAATTGGGTCTTTTGATTAGTGGCTCCTCTTAGCCGTACAGATCCTTATTCACAAATACAATCCTTCTTCTAAGGAGTTTCTTTTAGCACTTGGTTTGAATGCTACAGTGGTCGTGGAGTCTCTTAAGGCAGATTTTACCTGCCCTGGGAAAGATTACTGCAACAGTTTCTAACCAGTGTGTAAGAAATTCTCTCACCCTTGCAGCTGAGCACGTTTTCACACCTTTCTGAATGACAGGCACAAAAACAGGCCAGTCCGACGTCTCTTATTTACTGGGATGCAGCTGACTTTCTGGTACAGAACTTAAAAATGTTTCCATACTGTCCTTACATACAAAGCCTACACCCTCCTTTCTGAGCAGGCTGTCGTCTAGTCTTCTTCACTGGTTGGGAAGGGAGCTTGGCGTTACATCTTCACTGCCAGAGCTGTGTCATGCTCAGAATAAAGCACAGTTTGCTATAACTGCAGCTGTTATGAGTAATTCATTACTTACAAGTCTTATTCTATACTTCCCCTTACCAAAGTCTTATGCAATGAATCTGATGCAACTCTAAAAAAATCTCTTCAAAGTTAAAATATAAGCTGCTGTTTTCTGGATAAGTTCACTATAACCAGAAACTTATTAAACGTATTTGCAAAAGTTCAAAACCTACTTACAACAAAATAATAATAATAAAACCTAGCTGGGTACGGTAACCACATTGCGAGTATTCGCCTAGATATCAAAACTATATGCTATTTCCTCTTCACTAACCTCAAAACCTTTTATAGGCCAACACTAAGCCTAGTTTGGATTTCCTCTCTCTCTCTCTGCTTAGCCCACTTACAAATTCCCTTTCTGCTCACAGGCAAACTGACAGGCAGGTGCTCTCACCTGCAGAGGTCTTTTGTGTGGTCTTGCCACAATTGCCCTCGTTACATGAAGACTGCACTACCTCTGTGTGCTCCTGCCTGCAGTGAGATTACGTTTTTCCATGATGTTTTGAAGATTAAAAAAAAAAAACCCTAGTTTAAGGTAACAAGGCTCATGTAAGCTAATAAAATTAATGTAGGTACTGTCTTTGAGAAACTCTGATTAGTTTTGCATAAAAATGTATTAGTGTTATTAGTTAAGCACTCAAGAACTAGGAAATACTAAAGCATAGACTACACAGATGGACAGATATGAAACAAGGGGAAGAACCGTGTCTGTGCTACGTGTTAGCTATTGCAGATGTTAGAAAGCCAATGCATCGCAGGAAGAGGTTTTATTCAGAACCTGATCACACTATTGATAAACGATTTGACACCTCTGGGTCTGCTGGTGGTTCTTGCATCACAGTAGGCAAACTGTACTTTTAATAGATGGCTGCTACTTATGTACGTCATTATGTTGCATGATAAATTCAATACCTTATAACATCACCTTCCAAGTGCTGAACAATCAAGGCTACAAATGTGATCAGTGGGAGGTATGCTTTCAACATATGAGGTGCTATGTAAGGCATAATAAAACATTCAGCCTTAATTATCTCACACTGATGTTCAGCAGTGGGGCACAATTTTGCATGGATTTCTGCACTTTGGCTTAAGATTTGTAAAACTGGAATAAAACCTTAATGTCTCACAAGGATGCTCGCGTGACACAAAGTGAAAACAATGGAAAATGATGCCTTCAAAAAAGGCAATATCCTTTCAGGTAATGTGCCCTAAGTAAACAAACTGTTCTCTCCTTTTCTGCCTCCCTCCTTGACGCTTGCTCTCTCCCATTCCTCCCAGCCCACCATGGTCTAGTTTCTATGCCATCCCCAACTTTTTGTTCTAAAACTGTTCTTTTTGCCTGATTTGTTCCAGTCCCTGTTCCTCAAACATGTGATTCCAGTTCACTTTCATTTCAGCTTGTCCCACTTTTCTACAATATTTTTCTTATTTCTAGCTCTCTCAGGCCTCGTGATCTTGTTCTCTTCTGGCCATCCTTGTCCCAAAATCCTTAACTCCCCCCACACACTAATGCAGAGTGCAAAGACTTGGCTTTTACATTTTTTTTAACATGGTACTCCTAATCTTCAGCAAACTCGTGTGACTTCACTGCCATTTATTCCCAAACCTACCACCTGTCCTTTGCCAACCTTTAAATCCAGTTGTGCTCCTATATCCACGTTGTCTCGATCCACCCCATCCTGCGTATGATATCCTGGTATACAATATGCAGACAGTGGTACTGAGGCCCAGGCCATGGTGGTGTGACAATAAACTTGCAGGTTCCTTTCTCAAGGCTTTTATACTCCTTTGCACAGTGATGACAAGGGTAGACCTTACCACTCTCTACAACTCCCTGAAAGGAGGGTGTAGCCAGGTGGGAGTTGGTCTCTTCTCCCAAGTAACAGGGGACAGGATAAGAGGAAACGGCCTCAAGTTGTGCCAGGGGACGTTTTGGATGGATATTAGGAATAATTTCTTCACCAAAAGTGTTGTCCAGCATTGGAACAGGCTGCAGTGGTGGAATCACCATCCCTGGGGGTATTTAAAGGACAGTTACACGTGGTGCTGAGAGACATGGTTTAGTGGTGGACCTGGCAGTGTTAGGTTGATGGTTAGATCTTAAAGCTCGCTTCCAACCTAGACCATTCCATGACGATGTGGCAATCAAACTCCGGCCCGTCCGCGCTGCGGAGGTACGCAAAAAACCCACCTCACCTCACGCCANCCGCTCACTTGTCCCTGATGATCGTCTGGAGCTCCCGGAGCTGGTCGTTCATGGGCAGCAGCTTCAGCTGAGGCCCGATCCCTGCGGGGATCGGCGTTACCGCCGCCGCCGCCACCCCGNTTATTTCTAGCTCTCTCAGGCCTCGTGATCTTGTTCTCTTCTGGCCATCCTTGTCCCAAAATCCTTAACTCCCCACACACACTAATGCAGAGTGCAAAGACTTGGCTTTTACATTTTTTTTAACATGGTACTCCTAATCTTCAGCAAACTCGTGTGACTTCACTGCCATTTATTCCCAAACCTACCACCTGTCCTTTGCCAACCTTTAAATCCAGTTGTGCTCCTATATCCACGTTGTCTCGATCCACCCCATCCTGCGTATGATATCCTGGTATACAATATGCAGACAGTGGTACTGAGGCCCAGGCCATGGTGGTGTGACAATAAACTTGCAGGTTCCTTTCTCAAGGCTTTTATACTCCTTTGCACAGTGATGACAAGGGTAGACCTTACCACTCTCTACAACTCCCTGAAAGGAGGGTGTAGCCAGGTGGGAGTTGGTCTCTTCTCCCAAGTAACAGGGGACAGGATAAGAGGAAACGGCCTCAAGTTGTGCCAGGGGACGTTTTGGATGGATATTAGGAATAATTTCTTCACCAAAAGTGTTGTCCAGCATTGGAACAGGCTGCAGTGGTGGAATCACCATCCCTGGGGGTATTTAAAGGACAGTTACACGTGGTGCTGAGAGACATGGTTTAGTGGTGGACCTGGCAGTGTTAGGTTGATGGTTAGATCTTAAAGCTCGCTTCCAACCTAGACCATTCCATGACGATGTGGCAATCAAACTCCGGCCCGTCCGCGCTGCGGAGGTACGCAAAAAACCCACCTCACCTCACGCCAGGGGAGCGCAAAAACCTCTAAGGGGCTTTAAAACCCGCCGAACTAACCTCCTTGTCCCGGTCGGGCCCTGAGGAGGATCTGGATATGGAACCCCACCCCCCTTCCCCACGTCGCTGAGGCGAGGCGGCGGCCGCCACCTTCCCCTCCCCTTCCCGCCGGCCTCGCGTCACCAGAAATGGCTGCACCCAGAGGGCAGACGCCGCATCCCGGCCTCCAGCGCCGGCTCCCCGGCACCGACGTCGGGAGCGGACGCTGAAGGCCGGGCCACAGCGGCGCTCGGCGGGCC